>JAQGAD010003303.1:0-10631 GCA_034696625.1 Isotomurus palustris
TTATCTTGACACAAAATCAAAAGCTCCAGTTTAAACACAGAAGCTTTGCTGAATATTTTTACGCGAAATTATTCCTGCATTCTGCAACGCCTCAAGTTGTAAGAGATGAATTATTTTCCCACATGTACCGATCACGTGATTTGCTTCGCAACGTGGAACAATTTCTTGCATCCTTTTTAAGGAACAAGTGCATTCCACTACGTATCAGTGTTAATTGGCTTCTGAACTGTAAGTACGTAAACTCTCGACACAAATTGTTCGATAACTTTGTCAATGGGAATCTCTTTCCCTTGTTGGCTAGTGAAGTGATTTTGGCATTTGTCACAGGTGATGACGATGATTTATGGGAGATATTTATTTCGTTAGTGCAAACAGAAAGCATCAACGCGTTTAGTAAATTATCTGGATGGATAAATCAAAACAAAGATTGGGCAGTTGAATTTCTTTTCAAAAAGGATCAAGGTGGAAATTACACTCTTCCTGTGTTAAGATTAATTATTGCTAGTGCTGTCAGGGAGCTACCTCTCCTGGATCGCACGGAAATTTCGAAAGTGTTTAGTTCATGCAAGAATGTGTTTGCTACCCTCGCCGTTATTGCATCGTCAAGCGTGAAAAAGTGGGACATGGTTGGGAAGTACATTACAAATGAAGAAATCCAAGAATTAATGAAAACCTCAACTGACAAGGACTTCCAAGAAATAATCTTTGACTTAGAAACATGCACTACGTTACTTGAATGTATTCCACATGACCAGTTGGCACTTAATGTGTGTGATGAAGTGAACCGCGTAACTGACGTGGTTTTGATGTATCCAGATCAAGTTAAACTTGCATTTGGAGATGAGTTTTTGAAAAATATGGCAACACTTGAAATAAAATTTGGAAGTGAATTGGGTAAGAACTGTTTTGAATTGAGTGAGTGTGAATATTCTCTGAAATATTTCTGGTCAACGATCGAAGAAGAAGCGACAAAAAAAGATGCAAGCGGTCCAGTGACAATTGCATTAAGAAAAGCTATAGCTAACAGCAGTAGTAGTTACACTCTACTTTCAGGCTTGGAAATGCAGATACACCGAAACAGAAACTGCCTCCGAAATAATTCCAAAATGCACGTCCTGGAATTTATTCTTGATTTTGGACAGCTTTGGGACACCATGACATACTTTCCAATTTATTTTTTACCCTTCCTCATAAGGTATGGTGGAAACTCTACTCATATTAATAAACTATTTGAACAAAACCAAACCATGATGAAGGACAACGTGAACGAGACATTAAGTGTCTTAGCACGTTCCCTGGTATTAATGAGTCGAGATTCACCCAGCCATCCACAGCTAGTTGCATTTGTGAAGAAACTTCTTCTCGAAAATACAGAATGGAAAGGAAATCCACTTGAGCCAATAATTCAACATCTTCTTGAAGACAACTCGCTTCCTAAAGCCACGCATTATTCTCTTGTCATGGATGTATCATGGGGTGAAATTGTGATTGATAGTCTAAAGAATTATCCATCTTCAGTCTCCTTACCTTGGAACCTGATTCTCACCGATGTTATCCAACACACACATTGCTGTAAAATGCTTGAGGCTCTCTGCAATTTTAATAAACTCCCGTTAGAAAAACTGCAACAGTGGAGACCTAATCAAAACGGAATTTTACTTGACAGACAGTTTGTTCTCCCCGCAATAGTGGAGAGAGTGAGATCATCAGGTGAATTTGATCAACGCAAATGGATATGCGTGCTAAGTAAAATAATCCAATTTTACTATGAAACCTTTCAAGGAAGTGATTTTTGGATGCAGGTTGGCTTAATGAAACCACTGAATGGTGGCTTTCTCCTTTACAGTATTCCTGTGGAGATCCACATTACTTTACAGCAAACCTCGAATTTGTCGCAGTATATTCCGGCTTTTAAATCTTCAATTACTACCTTTATGGGAGCCAACCAGGTTATCCATTTAATGCACTTTTTAAATACTTTCCACTACACAAGCGAATGGGGCTGGGATCAACTTATCCAACTTACTGGAGAGAAATGCGTTCAAGAGAGGCCTCATCAACCTGGAAGGTATGGTCCTTACTGCGAAGACCCTGTTCCTTATTTCAAGAGCTTTGGAGCTGGTGTCACATTTATAAGCACCCTCATCAAATATGGAGCAATTGAAGCATCGTCGAATCATTCAAATGAGGTTGACAACAGCATATTTCACGGTACTTTGAAACATCAACCAACAAGTGAACACTGTCAACTGATGATCAGATGTGCAGAGAAATTAGAGCGATGTGACCTTGCACAAGATTTGGCATGGCCAGGTCTTACAAAGTGATAAACTAAATTGGTTTTATTTTTGTATAGAGATGATTTAAAGTGATGTGTCATTGCAAAGAGTCTGTGCCTTGAAAATGTATATTTATAATCTAATTACTTAATTACCATTTACAAAATCACAAAATTGTCCGTTATTAAAAAGAGGTAATAAACATTTATTGATTTCAATTTATACTTAATGTTATAAGGCACTTCAAAAACTGATGGACCTCATCAGTGCATAACGCAATTGTTAACTAATTAAATAATAACGATTTACTACATCACTTGGGTAGTTGTGGGAGAACAAAGTGAAATAACATCATCAGGATTAACAGCGAAACTATACATATTTCAAAGGTACAATCCAATGAATTATTGGGACACATGGCAACGTTCGTGTCCACTGAACCTTTACACCACTAGTATCATTCTGATTATACTTACTGAAAGTTAGTCATCTAAATAAAGTACAAGTGATAACCAATTTCACCAAGGCGTTCCCTCGAGAGATAAAGTAAGTAGCAATATAAAAATGACATAGATAATAGATTTGCAGGTGCAGGCCTAACGATTACTCAAGTACGATGTTGTTTAGGATTGTAAAATCCGGGAATTATCCATTACAAGAAAAGTATCACAACAACGAATTAACTTTTTAGGTATTGTAGACACAACAATTTGAAAGACAGGCAAACCAATTAATTCCTCATCTTTTTCCTTTCTGCGGTTTTAAAGCAAACCAGAATCTGATAAAACTCAGAATACTAATAGAAACTGTATCAAGACTGACAGAATTCTGATTTAATTTATACTTTGGTTTCCCCTGAAAAAGTGACGACACTTGTTTTCTCCAAATTTCCTTGCAAATCTTTGGACCAAGCAGTCTTTAAAGCCCAGACAATTTGTCTACAAGAGTGTCAATTTCTTTTTAATTTAAGCCTTGTGTTTGATACCATTTATTTGACATGAATTATATACTAAATCTTGCATTTAATTTAAAACACGAGCGTCTATCAGTGATGCCTGAAGAAGAACTATTGATATTACGTGTCAGTAATTTAAGTTAGATTTTATTAAATACACTCTAAATCTTTGACAAACCTTGGATTTACAGTTAACAACACCTAATAAAATTCACTAGTTTACAACAGATTGAATAAAATGCACGTTTAAAATCTGGATTCTTAATAGCATAAATTAGCGGATTTACACAGGCATTGATCCATCCCAAAATATAGGAAATAATGAAAAAACCCTTTGGAATTTTAATTTTTAACACAAAGAGAAAACTGACGATAAGGTACGGAATCCAGCAGATAATGTAAGCGAGGATAAGGAATCCCAAAGTCGTGCCAGCCTTCTTTTCCTTTTCCAAAGCCGATGAAGCTTTTCTTTCCTTTACCATTTCTGCTACAGAAGGAATTTTCTTCAGCTCACTCAGACTCACCGAACTTTCCACCGTTACTCCAGACAGCCCTGAATTTCCGCTTGAATCAAAAGAACACGATAACCTGGGATGCTTGGGATGATTGCTTATTTGTCTCCAATACTTCAGTTTCAGTTGTTGAAACACCTTGCAGTATATTTTAATCAATGCAACCAGAGGAGCAAGAAGTCCTACGATGGATGTAAAAAGAATCCACGAAGACGACTTCTTCGTCTCACAAGTCCAACACGATAATCCAGGTTTCTTTTCATATGTCGCATTTCCTTCCCAGTCCAAATAAATCGGGGACACAAACAGAAGTCCGAAAAACCACACAAGAATCACCGGTTGTAAATTTCTGCGTATAGTTCTTGCTTGCAAGTAGGAGACTCCTTCGACAAGAATTCGATATCTGTCCACAGCAATTAGCACCAGGTGCATGGAACTCACAAATACTAAAATGTAGGTAATCATTAGCCACAGGAGGCACATTGGCTGTCCAAGGTGCCAGGTTTTCTGGAAGAAGTAATCCAAAGTTAGTGGAACTGACAAAGCTCCAATGAGAATGTCAGCACACGCGAGTGAGACGAGGAGAACGTTGGAAGGAGTTCGAATGGAAGATTGGTAGATCCATGAGACAATAACCAATCCATTTCCAAGGAAAGATGAAGTAGCAATTATGATTCCTAAGATTAGAAGGAACATTTCTGATGCAGTCCATATAATACCACACCCTTTGTTATTGCCTACAGTCAAAAGGGACGTTGAGTTCTCCATTACTCACTCAGGACTTTAATGAGCAATTAATTTCAATGACAAATATACACCTAGTGAAGACAAGGTATTTTACAAGAGCTTGTCACACAATTTATGTTGACTGGATAATTTTAGAGGAAAATTTTGAATATTCAGATAAATTAAAGACCAAAAATTTTGTGTCAGGGGTTTTCCCCTCAATAACTTAATTTCAGAAAAACATTAGCAACTGAAGGAAAATATTTTAAAATAATAATTTGTTGCATAAGTTGGCTTCACCGTTGGTTTTCCTGGAGTTAATTTTCCCTTTTAAGCCTCAACTAAGCATATCCTAATCTTACTTACCTTACAAAGAAAGATTACGTGCGCAATCTTAATAAAATATTCGGAGTGTGATTGTTCTGTATTCGTTTTTGTACACTTTCATCCCATAGAAAAAAAACATACGTTTATGTTTACATTTGTTATGGTATCAGATTTTGAGATTTTGAGATTTTTGAGCTTTTCGATTCCAGGCTAGATTCTGTTCCACTTAAATGAGGAAGGAATAGAGGAAGTTCATTTGAAAATAAACGAATTGAGGAAAAGTAAACAGTTCGATTGAAAAATTTTTTTTCCTGTTTACATCGTTCTTTTAATTTCGTATCTTTGAAAACACAGGCATGGAAATCACATCAATTATAGTCTGCAAACAAAATGTATTTAATTTTACCTTTATAACAATATATGGATGAATCATATTAAACCAGTTTCTTTATTTCACAGCAACGACCTTGCGCCCATGACAGGTTATCCTTATGGCAATAAAATCCTCCACAACACGATCCCTGGGAACCATGATCTCCACTACATGGTTCGTCATGCTGGTCACATGCCTGCCGGAAATGTTTAAAAACATTTACTACGATTCACAATTATTGTGCGATTGTAGAAATGAGTGACTTACCTGGCTGACTTGAACCGAAAAAGCAACAACCAACAAGGCGAAAAGAAACAACAGTTTCAAATTGATATTGTCCAAGTGATCTGATGAAAATAGTTTAGAAGGTGTTTGCACTTTAATCTCTGAAGCTGCTCTGAGTGAATAACAACGAGAATTTTCTGTTCCCTTTTTTCCAATCTCATTTCAAGATCAGGTTTCACCCATGCAACTCACGTTTATGTTTCATCACAAGTATTTACAGTAGGTTGTGTGCTACTGCTTCGGTTGGCTTTTTCCTGTATAACTTGTTTTGCCGGTAGAGACGGAGAAGATATTTTCAATTCTGCGAAACGAATTTTTATGTATTAAGGGGTAACCTGTCTTATGAGGTTAAGTATTAATTTCTTAGAAAACAATTATTATGTATTAAGGGTAACCAACCTTATGAGCTAGTAGTAATTTTTGCGAAACGAATTTTTGCGTCAGATTTTACGACAGTTGGATTATTATGTAAGAGAAAGTTGTAGGTAAGTCAAAGCAAGTTTGAAAGAAAATAGCCAACCAAAGCAATAGCACCTACTGTAAGTACTTGCGATGAAACATATAAACGTGAGTTGCAGGAGTGAAACCTGATCTTGCAACCAGAATGAGATTAGAATAAAAGGAACAGAAAATTCTCGTTGTTATTCATTCAGAGCATTTTCAGAGATCCAATTGAAAACACCTTCTAAGCAGTTTTCATCAGATCACTTGGACAATATGAATTTTAAGCTGCTGTTTCTGTTCACCTTTTTGGTTGTTGCGTGTACGGTTCAAGTAAGCCAGGTAAGTCACTTATTCATTTCTACATTCAAACAATAATTTTGAATCGCAGTAAAAAGATTGTTTGAATATTTCCAACAGGCCTGTAACGACTTTGAAGAATCATGTAATTTAGATGCTTCCCATGACTCGTGTTGTGGAGGATTGCATTGCAGGAGGAATTACTCGTCAGGGGGACAAGGCGGCTGCTGTGAGAGAAAGCAAATGTTTTGACGCGATTCTTTCACACTCTGTTCTAAAGGTTGAATTAATTGCGTATTGTTTGCAGACTACAAACCCGTCTTTGGGGGCTAGAGCAGAAGCAGTAATACTTGTGACATCCTCGGATATTATCTGAAGAAAATATTATTCATTGATTGTCAATTTAAATGTCAATAAACCATAATTTGTGAATGATCGCATTGTTTTAAAAAGTTGTTGGTCTTATTAATGGTTTTTGTTGTTATCGTTGACGCACACTCCAATCGAGATACATAAGGAACACGAAAACTAAGACTGGATGTATGAATACCCTACAATGTTGTTCCTTATTCATTTTATCAGTAATAGAGCCCTATTTAGATGGTTTAAAATTTCAACAATTGAAAAGGATAGTGTCCCGAAGTATACAAAGCATTCTTGAATTCTTTACAACATGGAAACATCAGACAGCTTGGTCTAAGGGCGGTGAGATTTGATTCAGGGTGAGAAGCTCCCACATAGATTCCCTAATCTCCTGGCACTTTGGCAAAATCTAGGTAGGTACAGGTATAGCTAAATGGTAGCGTAGGCTCTGACTGTGGCCGCTACTCCACTCCAAATTAGCTAATCAGCCGGTACGGTGTGATTGAAATGAGCTAAGCTCTACCTGCCTTACAGAAACTTGTGGGAGACCACTCTAATTTTTGCTGAACAAGGAATATCTATACTTTTGTGATTCTTGATGACGAACGGACGACGCCACAAAATTTCAGTGGACGGTTTTCTTTAATAATCTAATTTCAGAAAAGTCGAAGAAACCTATGGAAAATTAATTAAAACACGAATTCTTTGCATAATTTCAACCATTATCAATTTTTTTGTTTTCCTCGAATCAAGATTACTATTTAATCCTGACGTTCATGTTCCTGGCACTATATTCTTTGTTCTGTTGACCAGAGTAAGCACATTCGTTTGTGTGTCCCTACGGACCAACTGTAATGGATGCATTGGCTGAGTGAGTAGAACTACTTCCAGGAACAATATCAGTTGCGGTATGTGAGACTAGGATAGCTTGTGAAGGAGATCTAATGAAAGATTTGTTAATCCATGAGATGATAAAAAGGTCGCCGTTGAGGTGTCACAGTAATTCTGGATGCATGTGCAGCCAGCGTTGTTTTTTAGATGACATTAACATGCTTGTCAAATTGAAGGCAGTTTCTGTTCCACTTGAATGAGGAAGGAAGAGAAGATTTTCATGTGTAAATGCACAAATTAAAGTAAAGATTTCAGTTGATTTCTTTATTTGGGAATTTGATTCTTGAGAGCATAGAAATATGCAAAACAAATTAACATTTTATTAAAATATTCCCAACTGAGCTTGACAGTATTTTTACCAAAATTTAACAAACTCCACAAGCCTACAACCGATGGAATAAAATGTGCGCCTAAATTCCTGATTCCTCACGGCATAGATAATTGGATTGACGAAGGCATTAAAATACCCCAATATCATTGAGGTAAGGTAAACACTCTTTGGAACCGAAACCTTAAAGGCAAGTAGAAAGCTGTTGATAAGAAATGGAGTCCAACAGATCAGATAAGCTAGTATCAGAAATCCCAAGGTAATTGCAGCCCTCCGCTCTTTCGCCTTGGCAAGCATGACTTTCCTGTCTTTCACTTGGTTTCTCACAGAGCTGGAATCCGTAGCATTTTCGGTAATAGTCTCAGTAGTTTGTCTCGAGTTTCCATTCACAGAATCTGATGTTCTTCCAAGTTCTGCGTCTGTTTCTGTTAGCTTCCAGAATTTTTGTTTCAGTTCTGCCTAAACTTTCATGTAAATCCTTATCAGCACGATGAGTGGAGCAAGGATTATTGCAGTTGTTGAAAAAAGTACCCACGTGAAAGTCTTTTTTGTCTCACATACCCACAAGCTTGATTCAGGTTTTGGACCGTAGTTTACAGTCTCTTGCCAATCGAACATAATTGGGAACACGATGATAAATCCAAACACCCAGAGGAACAGAACCGGTTCCAGGTTCAGTAGTACAGTTCTTCTTTGCAGGTAGGAAACTCCTTCTATCAGAATTCGGTATCTGTCCACAGAAATAAGGACGAGGTGAGTAGAACTGACAAAAACAAAAACATAGCCACCCAACAACCAATAAACGCAAATAGGCTCTCCAACGCTCCAACTTCCGTGAATAAAGTAATCAAATGTGAATGGCACTTGAGTTGTTCCAATAAGAAAGTCCGTAAAAGCAAGTGAGACGAGGAGAGCGTTTGAAGGTGTTCGAATTGAAGGGTCGTAAATCCAAGAAACCATCACCAGGCCATTCCCGACGAAACAAGAAGTCACAATAATTATTACAACGAGTAGGAGAAATATTTGTGATGATGTCCATCCAATGACACTTCCACCATTGCTTACCAATGGAATTTCAGTTGAAGTATAATAATACATTGTGTTTTCGAAGTAGGTTTATGTCAATCACCAGTACGAAGTAATTATTGACACCTCGCGTTCGTTTAATGATTAATTCAACAAACTGCTTAACCTTTAAATACCCAGAGCTTTAGCAAATGGTTGAGGTTTTTACGATAGAGTGATTGGAAATATCCAATTAATGGGAATCTAAACGGAACAGGAAAAATTCATGCAACTCTGACGCAAAATAATAATTAGACTGTACCATATCTCTGTTGAATTTCCGTGAAGTGAGTAAGCGTATTTTACATGCAGACTAACAATTTTTTCCTTGTTAAATAATTTGCTGAGGGCAAATACCGTCAAAAGTGCAATTCACATGACGTAAAGTTCACGGATATAATCACTGAACAGTGGTTAAACCATGTTCATTCTATATTTACGCTGCTTAATTTTAGCCGCGATTGGGTATGATTAAATACAACAAATGGCTTCAGTGATTTAAAATGCACTGCTCAAATACGTTTGAGCGAGTATACTGGGCACAGTTGGGGTGTTCTATCGTCTAAAGTGGGAAGGATAATGTTGATCACGGAAATCCTATTGCTTATTGAGAAATGAGATGGATAGATGAATTCAAAATGGGATCAAATATTAAACCTTTACATTGAAATTATTATTTCTATGTTGTAAAGAACAAATGTTTATTTTCATTGTGGGGGAATGGGATAGGGAAATGAGGAGTGAAGGTCGTCTCCTGAAGTCGAGGGACCTCCGTATTTGCTTATCACTTAGAAGCTTCCAAGATTCTCCCAATTACTCCGCTCACCCGTCCGTCAGCTCAGTCAGTTTCAGTCAGTCAATCAGTCAGTAATAATTTCCAGTAATTAGTAGTAATTTAGTCGTTAGTTCGTGTCTCGTTGCCCCAAGGGCTCGTAAGTTTAGTGTAACTCTGTCATGTAGTCGGGTAAGAGGGGTTTGTCAGTCTTTCTGTGGTTTTGTCGGTGTCTTCGTCAGTCGGTCAGTAATTTGTCCACTGTCCATAGTTTGTTTGTTTGAGTTTCTTACCCGTGTCAAGTTCAAGGTCAAAGGAGGAGATTGGAGAGTCGGAGATCGAGTGAAGGAGTTCGGAAAGGAGCTGCAGCTGTTCGGGAGAGTCTTTTATCCCTATTGTGGACCTTCTCCAACCGTCCCTTCCCTCGTCGAAGTCCCCTTTCTGTCGTCAGCGTCAGGTCTGTCTTTGGTTTTGTTCCTCATGAGAGGACTGAGTTTAGAAGGTCGTCTTCTGGGAATGCTCGGTGGCCGGTGGACCTTTCTTCGGCCCCCTTAAGGAACGTGCGTGTGTAGAGGAGGGTTTCCGAGGAGTCAGTCGAGGTTCAGGGCAATGTGAGAGTTCCCTAAAATCAGTCAGAGACCTTTGTCGCAATTCACCCCGAGCCTCTCCTTTTCTTAGGTGCGTCAATCCTCAACCTAGAAGCTTTTCCTTTTCCTATGAGTCCTTCTTAAGCTGTATTCATATAGCCTCTCATTAGTAGTTCATGCTAGTAGAAGAGTAAGACCCTTTAAGTTTCAGGTCAAAGTTCATAGCCTTCAGTTACCAGCTATATCCAGGTGACACTTAATACAAATTGCGTACAGGGGTCGTCCATAAATCGCATCAACAAAAATTTCGAAATTTAGGACCCATCCACCCTCGTCAACCATTGCAGGAATAGGGAACGTCAACACGTGCAGGATAGGGAGCCCTGAACCTATTCTTAAAGCAATACTTATTTCCGGATACAGTAAC
>JAQGAD010003304.1:0-10626 GCA_034696625.1 Isotomurus palustris
ATAACAGCATCTAAACCCGAAACAAAACTTTTCTACACATTGAAACTTTGATTTGTAAATTACAGATGTTCAGCAAACCTTTTTCCTCGCTGAAACACTAAAAGTAAGTTTATACATATCCATTTATGGTACTTTTGAACAACAAGCAATTTGGAATTGAATTATAAACTGTTTTAACTTTTGCAGTATTTGTACCTCATCTTCAGTACCAATGACTTGATCTCTTTGGACGAATGGGTTTTCAACACCGAATGCCACCCACTCCCAGTCAAAATGACTAACCCCCGTTACTAATTAACTGTTACTTGTTTATTGTTCTTTACTAACTAAAGTGCAAATAAATGTGACTTATTGATTCGATACTTGTCATGCCCAATTAAGAGATAGAATAAAAAATCTTCAACTTAAAACCACTTTGAATTTAATACTTTGAATTGTGTAATTTACACATTTTAAAGATAATTTTGAAAAAAATTTCTTCATTTTTTTAGCAAGTCAGATAGCGTCAGATTAGTAGTTGGATTGGACTCCCCATGCGGATGGTTATTTGGTTGTTTGTCTTTGTTGCTTATTTCTTCGTGATTACTGAGTTGTTCACAATGCTTGCACTGCTGATCTTTCCATTCATCTAAAGAAATCATTAAAGAAGAAATTATGCAACATAGAAAAAGTTGAAAAAGTTCTTCGAGTAGGAAATTCTTTTTCAATTATTGGAGTAACTCGTTACCATTCCACGGAGTTGTGTAATTGCGGTAGTCTTCGGTAAACGTGGCCATAAAAGTGGCGATATTCCTGGCCGGGGGAAGGCAGGGACCTATCGCTTGCAGCAGAAGAGGGTCACAGTAACAAGCGCTTGTAAAGTCAGGCTGAGTTATTTGTCCGTCTTTGTCACTGTCCAATTTCTTCATGCTGATTTCTACAATATCTCGGAGTGCTTCTTCAATCTCATCTGAGGTTAGGACACCTGCATAAGGGATTATTGAACCTTTCAGACAGTGCGACAATTCCTCTCGAGCTAAGGACTTGTCTCCATTGATGTCGTAAACATTGTAGCAAAAGTTTATCAGGACGTCTGGTGGGCATCGGCAGAATATGGAGACGCCTTCAACCCACTCGTTTTCACTGATCTGTTGAGAAACATCAGCAAGTTATCAAGATTTTGAACGCTGTTAAATCTTTTGCTTCGTTCTTGAAAGAACAGAATTGGCACTTACAACACCATCGTTGTCTTTGTCAAAGACACGGTAAACCCGATCCAACATTACGTCGTCAGTTATGTTAAAAGTTGATTGCAAGACCTCACGAAGTCTCATGCGATCCACGGCTCCCAATGCTGCCATGCGATGGTACATTGCAAGAAGGGATCTGCACTATATACAGTACAAAAAATAAAAACATTTTAGTTCTTAAAATATTAAAAATCTTCGGAATTCTAAGTAAGTCTGTGGTTCACCTCATTTGTGGTTAGACGAGTTTGAGTAGAAAGCTTGGCTGCCATTTCAGACATGCGTTTAAAAGTCACTAATCGTTCTGCTGACATTTTGGCCGAATAAAAGTAAAAAATCGAATGTAAGTATATAAAGTATCTGGAAACTATAATATGCACATCACACTGGAAATTGAGACCACTTTGAAGCGGTCCAGATGCCCATCTAGATATTGGTGGGTTACCAAGAAGACAGAAGATCTCAACTCGAAACCATCTTTGACTAGCCACTACAAGCTATAAAAAGTTGGAGACAAGAATTCATTGCAATTTCTGTGTTATTTGGAAATAATTTATTTTTACCGAGAAATGGGAAATCGATTACTACAGTTCACTACTTACGTTCGAACTAAAATTCTATTACGTCCCAAATCTAATAAAGTTGGCAGATAAACCAAAGAATAATAAAACAATCAACACGTCCCCAACTATAATAATAATCATGAAGCTACAGATAAATTCATGAAAGTCAATAAGTAATAATAAATAATAGGCTAACAAATTCATAAATGCCTAAGTGCAACAATCAGCAGGGCTACATAGATATACAGATGTTGTCTGTAACGAGTCAGTATAATAATAATAATAATAATAGTGTAGTCGTAGTGTAGTAATTCCACTTTACAAGTAATGAAGTTTAGTTTGAAGTCTGGGGTGAGCTTCGCCATAAAGAGCAGTTCCAGTCAGGAAAGCCAGCTTTCGGGCGTATTGACACACTGCGGGCACCGGAATAGTACCTGACCAGTTGAAGTAGAGATGGCACATTTTGAATGTAAAACGCTGAATTTGATCTGGTTGTAAACAGGAAGTATCCTTAATCACATTGAAGCAAACAGGGGATACAGTTCCTTGTCTAACAGATTGCGGGATCATGTAGAAGTCGTATCTGAAACCAAATACAGACGAACTCTGTTGAAAAGCTTTTCCTTTAATGACGCTAACTGTGCTTAGACAGGATAGGGAAACTGTACCTTTCAGGGCATGTGATCACAGTATCCACAACCGTCCCTGGATCCGGGTTGCCGATTTCATTCCTCGAGAATCCAAAAAGTCTTGTAGCAACTTTTTTGGTGACGATTATGAATGTGAGTTTAGGCAAATTCGTTGGTCCATACATCGTCTTCAGAATAGACTGCAATCAAGCATATATATTTCGTGACTCCCTACCTACTTACAATTTTGTTATCAGCGAATAATGTCAATCCCCATACCTTCAATGATTCAAGCTCTGTGTCCACCACAACCGGTAGCTGACCTTCTCCCACTCCATCGCGATAGATCATAATTCTACACAAAATATTGAAGTAAGAGCAAAGCAAATAGAAAATTAATTCATATTCAGGTTATATCTTTCATTGAGTAAACTCATACCTGGCCGGAAAACGCCCGTTCTTAGCTTGGTAAGCTTTTAGACATCCTAAAGGCAAAGAGTTATATCAAGTTAACGACATACTAAAGGTATAACACAAACTACAACAAGTCAATTCGTACGGGTCATAGGAGGTTCCAACGAAGATCCATATGTAAGGTTGGAGTTGTCTATTTTGATAACAGTGGAGTAAAATTTCGACATGCAGTCACTCATGGTAGCTACCATAGCCCCAATACTCCTTCCACCACCAGAATACATGTCAAATCCGATAACCATTAAGTCCTGAAAACCAATAAAGAGTGAAAATATTCCCGAGATGATTTGTATTGTAAATTAAGTCCTACCTTCAGGGGATTCTTGACAGTCCACGGCCGACCTCCTTGCTTTGCATTCATTTGGATCAACATTTTTTCACAAATGGGCACCATTCGTTGACTGGTGACGTTCTTAGTAAGAATACATTGAGAAGGAACTGTAAAACGGTTTATAAAAAGTTGTAGAAAAGGTGATAAGTGTCTATTTAACTGTTAACTAAGTATTTTTGTATGTGATCGAACAAAGGAAAGCGTACCTCCGTAGCCAACAGAACACTTTTGTTTAATCGCATTGTAGGTATCTCCTTTGTTATTAGCCAACACGATCATGATAAGATGAGGGACCTGTTGCTTCCTTTGCATTTCAAGCATAGACTCTTCTACTGCTTGCAAGTATCCTTTCGAATTGAGATCCCTGACGTCACGCCTACGAACAGAATCGGAATAATGGAAAACTCCGAAAATACTAAACTGCAAGTACAGGTCCCATTGTCAAATTATTGAAGCCCAACTTACTTGGAGGGCTGTCCAATTCTGTAGCCCATTTTAGATCCACACCGTATCAGTGTTCCTATGAAGTTATCCATCGAAGCATTATTTCGCTGAGGGTACACGACCACCCAATTGTCCAAAGTATGACATTCCAACATTTTGTTCTCTACCATGGGAAAAAGATCGCGGATTATGAAATTATCAAAAAAGTATTATTCCGTTTTAAAGGATGTTATTACGTTTGAATGCAAATCCCCAATCGCCTTTATCAGTTGGATTGAATTCCTGATCTCCTTGGAAGAGAATGGGCTCCCTGACAAGTCTTCGGCCCTCCAATCGTGCAGGTTCAGGCTTCAGTCTCACTCCCCACCTTTCCATTTCTGTCTTGACCTGATGAATTAATAAACATTGAGAGCTTACGAACATGAATCACTGAAAGTACCTTGGAAAATTATAAAAAACGAAGATCTTACGTCATCTGACCCGGCCAAACGTCTAACGAATCCTTCAATTCGGTTAAGTCTCTCAGCAGGAGGCTGGTGAAGATGAGTTGCCATTCGCCTCATTAATTGAAAGTCTTCACGCATATCCTGCGTTAAGCCAGTTCGAAAGCAGAGCTCAGGGACCAACAAAATCTCCACATCGTCTCCGTCCCTTCTCTTGTCCTTCTGTTTGGGCTTAGCGATCAGCATTGGTTGGCTGTCGAAAGTAATCTCTGCGCTATGTTTCTTGCTGAAGTATTCCTTGAATGTGATTTCTCTAGCTTCATTATCGCTTCCTTTCTTTTTGTGAGAAGAAAAAGTTGACATTGGGTTCTTGTTCCACTCAATGCCACTGATCTTATAAGTCCGACGATTATAACGCGTCATGACTATCGATTCAATAATTTCCGCTTCACATTGTTGCTGAAAATTCTGTGGGTTGTTACATCTTATTGTTTTCATCTGCTGGAACACATTTTCGGTCCTCAACGCCTTGAACGTCAGGTCCACTCTGAGCATCACTTTCTGTTCTTGCTGTCGCATTGCTGCAATGAATCCTGGCCAAAGTTCCAACTTATACTGAGGAATGGCAACGCTCGCCTCTCTGTCGAAGTAATGCCGACCAAGTAAGTCGAATCCCACCAAATGCTGTGACTTCCTCAATATAATGTTGTAAAGCTGGAACACAAGCGGCTCCCATGGCTCAACGTCCCGGACAAAGACAATAGAGATTTCGTATTTGTCAGTAGAATCTTCGAATCCGACGTCTTCAATTTTCATTGGGTCACTTGGCAGCTTCATCGTAGTAAACAGCATCGTACCATCAAACAGATAAGGTCCAATGATGTTCTCTCGAGTCTTCAATAATGCCTTCATGACCTTTGAATTTTCCATCGGAGGGTTGAAGTCAACGCGGTGTAATCTGAATGCGCTGCTGATTTTCCGCAAAACTTCGAAATAGTTGGCAACAAGCTTGACGGTGTCACCAGCCTTTCCGACCTTCTGGAGATTGTCAGACCTTGTCTTAACACAATCATGGTGCCTGGGCTTAAGCGATCTCTGCTGTGTCTTCTCCTTAACCTGGGAAGTCTGCGGATCTTCGGGTATTCTGATAAGCTCAGGAATTGTACTCACCTCCTCCCCACTCAGTCTCTTTTTGTCCCGAAGAGATGGGGAAACTGGAGAACCACTTGCTTCATCCTCCTCCTCCCCTCGCCGTCTCTTCTTCCCCAGAATACTTGAGGATTCCCCATCGTCGACCTGGTCTTCATTAGGCCTTTTCTTTGTACCCAAGCAATATGATTTATCATCGGAGATATCCATCCTCGCACCTACTAACGAGAACACAAAAACTTACAGTACCTTACGAAACCAATCTGCAGAAATTTACAAGTACGAACATGTAGGCCTATTGACTGCTACATCGCGAAATTTGAAATGTAATTTCGAATGAAACAAAAAAAGCGTAAATCGAAGAAAGAATAATACTCAAGTTGTGACAAACCTTCCAGTAGAGAAATCGCCGATCTGTGTTTCAGCTATGTGATTCAGCCAGGTGGAAATGTTGAAAGAATTCCAAAATTCAATAGTTAATTTCAATCCCGATAGCTTGATTATTGTTAATTACTTAAAGTCAGCTTTCTATATGTTTCTGCTTTGGCTGCTACTTCCTTTCTGACGATCTACCGCTTAGCCACTCCAGTACAAATCCTCACTTAACTCACTTCTTTATTCATTGCAAACAACAAGATGACCGCTAATGTTTCCCACCTGTCCCCACGCCCAAACACCCAAACCCCAAATGCTAAATGTTACAATCCAGTACAATAGCGTTTACGTCTTGATTCTTGAAGATAATCCTGGATGTGACTTTAAAGATAAACACCATGCTTAACAAGGCTGCTTGCTCCTTTCAAGACTATCCATTCAAAATGTTCTACCTTAATAATTTAAACACATTAGGTCCCTTCCCTTGATATAAGGACAATGCCGTAGGAAATAGAAATGAGTTTGACTAAGGAATGAGGATATCCAGGTAATTCAGGAGCAGATGTTGAGAATTCTTGTGGATTCCTGATAAACGAGGCCGAGGTTGGAGGGCTAAATGCTGTTGAAGCATGAGAAAAGACGTTTGGAGAATTTGACTAAAATCCACGATTATTATGCAGAAACTGAAGAATTAAATGAGCTCATGAATTCATAAGGATGGATAATGCGACAAAAGACGCCGTAAGGGGACTGAGACAAAGTGACAAATGTGTCAGGTTCCTCCGAATCTCAGCAACTCTTTCTCAATGAAGGAGGGAGAAACACCGGAGGAGTAGACGTTGTTTATGATCCAAGATGCACTTTTCGTTTTTTGTAAATATCCTTCAGATTTCGAACAATTGGGAAATTAATTACTGGCTCGTGCAAGGATAAAGACTCTGGGAACATGTCGGTGGTTATTGAAACTACGATGGGCAACATTACGGTGGATTTGTACGTCAAACACAGGCCACAAAGTAAGTTTTAGCCAAGATTATAATTACTTTAACAATGTTGAATTTATTAATTCAGGATTAAGAAATGACAAGGGTGACTTTTTAATTTGGAATTGTTTGCAGCATGTCGGAATTTCCTGAAGTTGTGCAAACTGAAATATTATAACTACAACTTGTTCCACACGGTTCAAAGAGGGTTTATAGCGCAAACTGGAGATCCGACGGGATCTGGAAGAGGGGGAGAGTCAATTTACGGGTAATTATTTAATTTTATGGATTTTGTTATCTTGCTGAGGGCTGAAGTTTGATTGGAATAATTATGTTTCAGTGCGCTGTATGGAGAACAAGCGAGATATTATGAGGGAGAGAAAGTTCCACGGATAAAGCATACGAAGGTGGGAACATTGTCTATGGTTAATTGCGGCGAGGGAATGGTTGGGTCACAGTTTTTCATAACTCTTGATGAGAACTTGACTTATTTGGATGGAGAACACTGTGTTTTTGGAGAGGTTGCTGAGGGCTTCGAAGTTTTGGAGAAGATTAATGAAGCTATATGTGATGAGACAAATCGTCCTTATCAAGATATTCGAGTGAGCCACACTGTTATCCTTGAAGATCCTTTTGAAGATCCACGAGGAATGGAGATTCCTGAGAGATCACCGTCTCCTAGTCCACAAAGGATGATGGTAAGCTATTTGTAACCTGGTCTTTCATTCAAATATCAAGTGCTCAATAATATTTTAGTGCTAGATTAACAGAATCGTAGTTTTGCACAGATGTTGACTACTTTTTGTTTTTTAGGGTGGACGAATTGCTGCAGATGAAGAAATCGACGATTTAAAAGGAAAATCGATGGACGAAATTGAAGAGATCATTAAAGATAAGGAAGCCAAATCAAGAGCAACAATTTTGGAAATGGTTGGAGATTTACCTGATGCAGATGTAGCCCCTCCTGAAAATGTATTGTTTGTTTGCAAGCTTAATCCAGTCACTTCGGATGAAGATCTTATGGTCATATTCAGTAGGTTCGGTAAAATTAAAGGGTATGTTTCCTGTATTTTAATTGTTTGCTTTAAGTAAAAGCTTATTGCGTCTTAGCCAACTATATATTAAACTGCTGCTGTGTGTTTCAGATGCGAGGTTATTCGCGATCAGAAGTCAGGCGAATCTTTACAATACGCGTTTATCGAGTTTGAAGACAAGAAAGCTTGTGAGGATGCCTATTTTAAAATGGACAACGTATTAATTGACGATCGAAGAATCCACGTTGATTTCAGTCAAAGTGTGTCCAAGTACAAATGGAAGGGAAAAGGACGAGGAGTCGAAGTTTTTGACGATGCAAAACCTGCGAAAAAAGCACCAGCTCCTTGGATTCAGCGAGGCAAAGATAACAACTCATATTCGAAATATTCACATTCTAATTATGACAAACCTGGATGTAGCAAAGTCTCTGAGTCTGAAAGCAAAGGATTCAGATACTATAATGAAAAGAATAAGTCGGATGTAGGAAAGCACCAATGGAGTCGATCGCCTCCTAGATACTCTAGGGGACACGCTACAGAACAGAAGCGAAGACATCGTGATCGTGAGACCCGTGAGACTCCGTGAGTTGCATGTTTATCTTTCTTCGAATTTGTATGAATGTGGTTTGTAAGTCAATTATTCTTGTTTCTTATTTGCAGTTCGGATGTTAGGTTGCTTGAACTGCTGAAGAAAGAATTAAAGGATAAAAAGAAGAAGAAAAAGAAAAAGCATAGGAAATCAAAGAAAAGCAAGAGACATGGCGATGGCAGTAGCAGTGGTTCCAGTTCAAGTGATAGCGGATCTTCCTCAGAATAGCAATTTTACTGTTTGTATTTATTTATATTATAAGAAATAAGTATTGTGTATTTTTGGACAAAAAGCTTTTTGTTTAAAATAAAAATTAGAGCGAATTCTCTCATTTTACTTCATCCGTCTCCTGAATCATTGAATCGTGCACCATATTACCTAATCTGAGTGTTTCGACGAAGGCTGTGAACAGTTTGTCTGAGGTGTTTAAAATAGGGTAGGTCATTCATTCATTCTGACGTGTTAGATGAAAGGGTTTGTGTAAGCATCGTTATCAAAAGTGAGAGGTTGGTGATGTGGTGCCGAAAAACAAACAGATAAATTACGAGTTGTTATCTCTAAACTTGACATGGACATTGGTTTCCGATGTCACCTGTACTATGAACGATGAACTTTGTACAGAGTAATACATATTATTCCAATCCCATGAGATTTGCTTTTTAAGACTATTTGATGTTTGAACAATAAACTTGATTAAAGAATGCTATAATATGAGCTGGCTGGTAAATGACCGTGCCTTGTCAATACGGAAACCAGTCTAGCGTGAGGCTTAATATCTTTTTATCCACAAATACAACAAACACAACAGTGTGCCAACGCCAACTCATAACTGTCTTGCAGTCAACAAGAATCTCTGATCGTATTAGTGAATGGACTTCATCAGTATCAGGCATCACTAACTCAGCTTTCAGCACCACACGCAACGACGAGATCTTCTGTTTGATCTGTAGCTGCATTTTTCCTTACCCAACGACCTTTACTCTACACTTGTATCGTACCATTCCATTATTTATTTCATTCGTACATAATCTCAAGTGAACTCCAGTCCTCACATGTATCGAAAACACACCACATTTTTTATCTACTGACTAACTGCCTACGAAATCACAGAGAAATGCTACAGCACGACAGTTGCGTTGCAATTGTACAGAAGGTGCATTCGATTACAAGTGAACTTTTACCTCTATTCTACTAATGTGTTATCTTATTATTCTTACTGTGTATGTCTTCCCATTGTCAGAGTAGATTGTGCATCACACACAGTGCCTTCTCAATAGTTCTTGTCTTCCAGCAAGAGAGATTAAAGGTCTCAATTTCCCCTTCTGACTGCCTTTACGGTTCTCTGGCATCTCAAAAGCAATCAGTGCTAAAAATAAAAGTGTGCTCTATAGCAAATTCAGTGCAAGAGTCAAGAGTAGATTTCTGTTTTAGATCGTATCCTTGCAAGGAGCTGATGACTTTACGGAAGTTTTTGAATAGCTTTGGACAGTTTGGAATGTGGAATTTCATCCTCATGCCAAATTAACACTCTTTCCCCAAAATACGATACTTTCTGTGAAAGTGAACGTGACCTCGGCATTGCTTCAGAACCCGTGTAAAATCGAATCCTCGAAAATGATGACAGCAGAGTATCCGTTTCGCGTACAAGATGATAGTGTGAGAGGAAGGCATTTGATTGCCGCAATGCCCATCAAACAAGGCGATACAATCTTCACAGAGAGACCTTTGATGGTTGGTCCTTGTGGAATTGGAATTGAGAAATCACTTTCATTTTCAACGTGCTTAGGATGCTACAAGAATGTCACCACATTTTACAAATGCTCGAAATGTGGTTGGCCTGTATGCAGTCCTCAATGCGAAAAAGTAAGTTGGATTGATACACCTTGCATCGCTATCTTTAATGTTACTCAGATTTAGGATTTACAAAATCAAGAAAAAAGCCAAGTTCCAATACTTCTAATAATTGTCTTGTCTTCAGCAATACCTTCAGATTGATTTCTATTCGCCGATAATCCCGAATAGATAACAAAATAGTAAGGCGGAAGTCAGGCTACTATAAACACAAACAGTTGTTGATCGCCCTTGATTGCATAGGACCTCCTTTATCTTTCATTGCCATATAAGATTAACTTTTGTATGCGCTGTGTCTCCGTGGACTTTGCTCCGATTAAAATTGGACATTGGACACAGTCTCACCTTCATAAATAACTGCTCGTTGTATTATGTTTCACTTTGCTTGTTCTGTGTGATCGCTTATCAATCGCTAACATGCTGTACAACATCGCAAATCTCTTACCATCACCATTGTAATATTTACCAGTTCAAAAGATTGAAGTGCAAATCGGTCAAACAGTAAATGACGCTTATTTTCCAAAGTTTCAACCCT
>JAQGAD010003305.1:0-10625 GCA_034696625.1 Isotomurus palustris
ATGTGGAGGATATGAACGCGGATTCCTTTTTTGAAGAGTCTTCAGCGTATTTCAGCCTTCGTCTGCTACTCCCACCTCCTGAGAAGAAGATGGCATACAACCCAGAAAAACCGACGATCAAGACGTGGAGCTGAAAAGGGAAGACAAAGGTGTAAAAGTTGAAGTGTAATTGAGGCAGGTGTGTATTTAATTACAATTAATATAAGTTTGATAAGTAGGGAGAGTTGTCGGTATTTGCGGGAGTCCATGTTGACAATTGGAGTGTGGAAAATGGACCTGAAGGGAGGTAAGAGGTAGAAGACGTGTAGGATTGGTGAGGATGGTTTTTCTGTGGTATCCATAGGGGCAACTTGGCACAGGAAACTTTACTTGTAGGGTGAATGAAACGCTGGTTGGAATGTTGGAAATGAAGCTATACGAAACAAATGCCACAAAAGATTTTGAGTGTAGCGCTCAATGTCACGTGTTTATTAATCGGGATGCTGTGGCTGTGTAAAGTAATTAGTAATTGCATCATTGCATCCACGGAGCAATAGTGAATTTAGAAAACCTATTTAAAATGCATACTTCCATCGTTCTGTCAGTGATTCTTCCAATTAGAACTTACGAGGATATTATGTGGTCGTCTATTGGCCCTCTGCTGGAGCATTGTGGGGATTTGCAACTTGAGGATTCTGACTTGGAGACATCTGCAGAGCACCACTTCTGGAAGACTTGACGTAGTTCGGGTTCACTGGGGGTCCCATGGGGACTCTTCCATTCAGAGGCTGAGGCTGAGGAGGAGCGACGTAGTAAACATACGACACACCCTGAGATTGATAATCAGGTGGAAGTCCTGCGTAGTAAATGGGATACATCGCAGAAGGATCTCCTACCACCGGAGTTCCATAAACTCCCGTCTGCACTTCCATCTCATCCTCTGCCGTTGGTTTTCCACAAATCTGCTTCACATTAAATCCAATTGGCAGCACAAACAGAATGCTGAGAATAATCGCAGCTGCCTGCATTAACAAATACAGGGAACCAGAATTAAGTAGATTCCACTAACAGTAAGCATACGCCTTAAATGGAGTTACGACTTGTGTCACTCACCACTCCGAATATCTTTAGCGACGTGTTCCAAAAACGTGCGCAGTTGTCCTCAAAGAACTGTCGTGCTTCCATGGGAGTCATCTAGGGTTCCTGATAATGATCGTATGTTGTGCTTTCATCCCCGTTGCCTAAGATTAAGATTACGGGAAAGATTAAGTAACGCTGCTGCGCTGCGAGCTCAAAGAGAGGATCCTGAGTTTGCTTCTCGTGAGAGAACTAAGAACGCTGCTGCGCTGCGAGCTCAACTCCTTAACATATTCCACCAACTCATAACAAAGTTAACACTCCTTGGTTACACCCGTTTGAAACGGTTTATTCCAATAACTTTACGATTGTCAACGTCGTTGGGATCCATGTGGCCTATCAGCTCTTCCAACTGGTCCGCTCCTTTCCTTTCATACTCGAGGGCTTTTTTGTAGTCGCATTCTCCCTGCGGTGCGTTTATGAGAAGCGGTCCGGCGACAAGCAAACACGCAGCAGCGATGATACACAGGACGATGTCCTAGCCAAATGGTATTAAAGCACTAGATGAGCGCTACGTCAGATTAATGGGGAGATTAGAGTTGGAGCCTTACGCTGCCTGGAAGTGTTTTGTCGTCTTTATTCTTGTCGCTGAAACCACAACACGAGAGAATGGAGCTGATGATGGAAATGAGGGAGGAGAGGAACGCCAAGAAGATGAATCCGTATTCCATCGATTCAGAATCGCCTGCGTATTTGTACCCTCCGTATTCCATCTTTCGTCCCCAACCGCGCGACATGATGGTAGCACACGTTCCAATAAGACTGACGATAATTGCGAGGAGCTTAAATGGGGAAAGAAGGAAGGCTAATTAAGTACTGCAATGGTGGGAGACGAGTAGTGAGCTTACAATTAATATAACTTTGGTAATTAGGGAAATTTCTCGGAGTGTGCTGGACTTCATTTTAATTGCTAGTTGGAATGTGGGAAGTCTTGAAAAGTACGGAAGGAAGGAAGAACGCAAGGAAATGAAATACGTGGGAAAGAGATATGAGGAAGGTTTGAATAGTGTGTAGTATCCATAGTTTACTGTGGAAACGCAGTACACTGTGAGGTCACCAGCACTCAACGTCGTTAGCACAGCTACAGCTGTACCATTTACGTCGAAAACTATTTTTCGAAAATGTCGACGAGGATACTTTGAACTACTTTGAAGGAAAGGAATAAGTTGTATCACTTTTCCGCAGTTTGGACTCCTGGACATTCGGAAATTTTCAACGCGATGATGTTGTATTGATGAGTTTAAAAAATTAAGACTAATAGTACCCCAGGAAGGAAATGAAGCTGCCAACATTTGACTTATGGGGTCACAAATCTTAAGGTCATGTTTATTCATGTAGATCCACACTCATTCGAATAAGACTCATAATCAAGAAGCAGTTAATCGGCTTAATCGTGGACCAATTTTGAATTTCAAAAACCTATTCGCCTCTATAAACTTTCACTCGTGATGCATTCCAATTAGAGATTTGGTTGGAGTTCTTCCGATGGTGGAGCATTCTGGGGACTTGCAACTTGAGGATGATTGTCACTTGGAGACTGTTTGACATAGTTTGGGTTCACCTGGGGTCCTCCGTACCCTCCAATCTGAGGCTGCGGCTGAGCGACGACGTAATATCCATACGGCACACTCTGAGGTTGATAGACAGGTGGAGGACTTCCGTAGTAGACGGGAACCATCGCAGGAGGATTCCCTGGAGGAACTCCGTAAGCTCCAGCCTGCACTTCCATCTCGGCCTCCGCCGAAGGTTTCTCCTGAAGCTGCTTCACAGAAAATCCAAGTGGAAGCAGAAACAGAAGACCCACAACAATCGAAGCTGCCTGAAAGAATGAAACACACAACGATAATTAAGCACAGAAGTTGTCGTGTTGTGAGCAGCTGCGCACATTCAACATTAATTAACTCACCCCACAGTTAATCTTTTCTGAAACGTTCCAAAAACTTTCGCAGTGTTCGTGGAAAAGTTTTTTAGCTTCTGCAGGAGTAATATTGGGTTCCTGATGATCATCTTCCACCGTTGTGGTTTCACTTCCATCTTCTCCATCGCCGCCTCCTTTTCCTCCAGGCTTTTTTATTCCAACAATCTTAGGATTGCTGACACTCCCGCCTTCCATGCGGGTAAGAAGCTTCCCCAACTCGTTCGCTCCTTTCCTCTCAAACTCCAACACTCGTTTGTAGTTGCATTCGTCTTGTGGGGCGACTATGAGCAGCGGTCCGGCTATTAGCAGACACACAGCACCAAGGACACACATTCCGATATCCTGACCCCACACACACACACATCTCATCACACTTCATATGGGGAGATTAGAGTTTATGACGTACCGTGGAAGGAATGTACTTGTTGTCTTTATTCCGGGCAAGGAGACCACAACACGCGAGGACGCAGCTGGCGATGCAGAGGAACGAAGCGAGGAAGGTCAAGAAGATGAATCCGTATTCCATCGAGACAGACTCATTTGCGTATTTGTAACCTCGTCCAGTGTCAGACCACCCGCCCGTTACGATTGCATACGTCCCGATGATAGTGACGATATAGACGATCACCTTAAATGAAGACGGAAGGATGAGAAATCGAGAGCAAGAGAAAGTAATCGGCGTTGCTTACCGTCAATACGAGTTTGATTACGAGGGAGAGTTGTCGGAATCTGCTGGGCTCCATGTTGGAAGTTGGAGTGTGGGAAGTGGGAGGTCGACGTGGAAATGACACTTGGAAATGTGGAGAAAGAGATGAGGATGATGGCTTTGCAGTGAAGAAGTACAAGAAGTATGTGTTATCCATGGAGACAACAGGCTTGATCAAAAGCTTAAAACGTACGTTACGTTTAAACCTCTTGTGTCCAAGACTCTTCAATCGTTTTCAAATGCTTCAAAGCAAAGCATTTTGAAGCGAAGGAAAAGACGCGTTGGTTTGAAGTTTGAAGAAGGAGAGACGACGGCTCACGTTGAATGAGACGAATGATTTCCTTGATCATGAAATCCCAAAGAAAAAGGAGGTTCCCAACCGACAGCTGTTGGGGGTGTCGTTTCGTACAGCACCCACGACAGCTGTTGGTTCAAAGCTCTTCAGTTGTACTTGTTAACGATATCTGGTTATTCTGGCCAGCACTTCGGACTTTATGATAGTTTGTGATTTGTGCAGTTATCATACAATTTGTCAATTATTTCTCTCGGGTCGAAAGTGAGGAATGAGAGTTCTCCGCCAGTTTTAACTTGTTTTCAGTCTTCGCATTTCGCACTGTCGAAAGTCCTCCATCATCTTCATAAGACTTCTGACTGATTTATGAAGATGATGGAGGAACGCAATCCGAAATCCGAGTGATGGTGGTTATCTCCTTTGCGGCTTCATTCTTGCAGGAACATGTTGGCGCTGCGTTGGACTCCTTCTTCACAGAAGTAAGGACACTTGAAGTCCGTCATATCATTTCCACCTGCGGTCTTCCAACTGCAAAAGTCTGCCACACAAAGGAAACTCATTCTCAGTACACTTAACTGCTTTAAAGAGACACGCGTGTCGAAGAATCCTGCAGAAGGTTCCCCTGTGGATCTGAAGGTGTTGCAAAGGCTTTGTGAGGACAACAGCTAAGACGCCATCCAATTGGTGAGGATTGTTACAGCCAGCGACCATAACAATCCTCACCAAACGTTTCCTCTGGTCGGAGTCCTTTGCTCGAACGCCGGGCAGTCAAAAGTTTTACCCGCCGAAAAGGATAGCTTGCAGGACTCTGTCACACAAATTATGAGCACATACAACTTCGATGGCCCTTCGTAGACCTCATCAGTTAGGATTGTAGTACTTCCTGTGGCAAGGAGTGAAGACTAAACAAGCTTTTCCAAGACTGCAGTCCTAAGCAGACACAAAATGAAAATCACGACGTTCGATTGCATTGGGGCTTATATAATCAAGGCCATAGAAACTTCGTTAACGTTGTAATAAAGATTCTGAGATTCTATGGCCTCAACTGAGCACCCTTCATCTGCGCTTATTAACGCACAACAACTGTGAATGATGAATGTCGCCTTCAACGCCCTGAGCTCGGGACACGAGTCAGGGAGAGATATTTATTAGCAATCAGTGCGTTTCAATAGAATTTTGATACTTAGGGAATGAGGAGGCTTAGTTAGTAATCAAATTCAATTTTGGGATTTCGAGGAGAGTCTTCAGTCGACAACTGTCCTGCCGTAGCATCAAGGGGTTTTCCAACTATGTCATTTGAGAATCAGACTTCCGAGACATCTACGGGTTTCCTCCAGCAGAAGGCTTGACGTAATTTGGGCTCACAGGGGGTCCATATTGGACTCTACCGTTTTCTATATGCGGAGGAGGAGGAGGCGGAGGAACGACGTAGTAAACATACGACACAATCTGAGGCTGATACTCGGGAGGTGGAGGACCTCCGTCGTAGTCTGGATGCATCGCAGAAGGTTCCCCTGTGTGAGCTCCAACAGCTTCCGGTTGAACTTCCATCTCGTCCTCCGCCGTTGGTTTCTCCTGAAGCTGCTTCACATCCAATCCAATTGGCATTGCAAAGAGAAGGCTGAGAACAATCGCAGCTGACTGCAGGAATAAACACGGACAACCAAAATTAAGTAAAATAAAGTAGACATGAAGACGTTAACTCACCCTAGCAACAATCTTGGGAGTCCACATCCAATAGCCTTCGCAGTTTTTGTTGAAAACGTTTCTGCCTTCGGAAGGAGTAAGAGTGTTTGCTGATTGGTCTTTGCTCATGTGTACGAGAAGCTCTGATAACTCATGGCGGCTGGTCTTCAGAACTCTGTCGTAGTTGCATTCTCCCTGCACTGCGGCGATGAGAAGCGGTCCTGCTGCAAGGAAACACAGCGCAGCTACGGCACACAGAACAACAACCTGTTGTGTACCGAGAGTCTCGTAAGTTTCGCTAACCGGTTTCTTGGTACATGTACAGTTGGAGACTTACCGCAGTACCCATGTATCGTTTATGAGGAAAGCGGATATCACAACATGAGAGAATAGAGCTGATGACGCTTAGGAGACAAGAGAGGAAAGCCAAGAAGACGAATCCGCATTCCATGGCAAGAAACGTTTTTGAGTATTCCCACGGACCGTAACTTCCTTGTCGTGTCCAACCTTCAGTAAATAAGGTCAAACCGGCCCACACGAGAGTGACGATTATGCCGAGGAACTTGACCGCGTGGAAAAAGAAAGATGAATGTAAAAGACAGCTCGCTGCTGCTGATAGTGAAAGAAAAGGGTTTACCATCAATATCATTTTGAGTGTTAAAGACAGTAGTTGGTATTTGTAAGGCTCCATGTTGTTGGGAATGCTTGAAGAAAGGACACGAAAGGAAATAAGACTTGGATGAAGGGATGGAGATGGTTTTACACTTTTATGAAAGACGAGATTGTATCCATAGGGGCAGCAAACTTCATTCAGCACTGTTGTTGCTACATCTCGAAGATTCAAAGAAAGGCCTGCTGTAATCAAAGGATTTCCGAAGATTATAGGAACTGAAAGTAAACGAATTGAAAGTAAAGGAATTGGAAGTAAGGAATTGAAAGTCAAGAGGAATTGGAAGTAATGGAATTCAAAGTAAAGTATGAAATGAAATAACTCAGGATCGTCGTATACGTAAAATATTGGCAAATGCAGTAAGGTGCTTATTACCATTCATTTTATCGTAAAACAAGACTATTCAGTATAAAATATTAGTTACAATTGTTACAAATTTATTCAGATTGTGATCGGTAATATTCGTGTTCAGATAACAGATTAGTACATTAAAATAAGAGATACTGTTACAGATTTTCAATCAGTGTGTTCAGGATTTTAATTAGCACGAAAGTAACTACTGTTATTAGCTAACGCAATGAATATATTTCACACTTGCTCATTGCATGTAGCTGATCAGAGTAGAGTCAGAGAGAGAGTAGACAATTTTTGTGCTAATTTTTACGGATTTTATTGCGCTAAGCTATCAACGAATACCGATGGCAATGTGCGTAATTCTTAAATCTAATATTTCTTACCGAATATTCCAGTTTAGACTACAGTGAATGGCATTATACACCTTACTGCATGTGCCGATATTTTACGTACACGCAAATCCTGAGCTATTTCATACTTTACTTTGAATTCCATTACTTCCAATTCCACCTTACTTTCAATTCCTTTACTTTCAATTCCTTACTTCCAATTCCTTTACTTTCAATTCCTTTACTTTCAGAACCGATAACCATTTCCGAAAAGGCAGGTTGCTTTAAGTAAAACTTCCAGATTAAATTCGACATAAAAAGGGAATTTTATTATATCCGGGGATTTCCCCTCCCATCTCTACTTCTAAAAAAAATCAGTAATCAGTTTGGATTTTAGTCATTCAGCACATTAAAATAAAATTGAATCGCGTTGTTTTAAAGGAAATGGAATCTAAAGTTTCGTTAAGTAAAAGAATTATAGGAAATCGACGAATGTTCCGTAAGCCTGAATCTCAATATGCCCCGGCAACGTGAGAGGACTCTTATTAGCGGGGTATTCAAACATGCGCACTATGCTGTTAATTAACTCTCCCTACGGTTTTTACTTCCGTATCGATTCAGCGTGACGTGACGGCATAAGTTGGACGACAGCCGAGAGTGATGGCCGGGGAAATGTCAGAGTCTGCTCCCTTTCCGTAAGTTCGCTTGATTCCTCCGTCATCTCGCCAAATGCTTGCCGAGATTCGGCTCTCGGTGAATTGCAGTGAATCGGTGATTTTTTCTCACCTTTGCGTTTTGTTCTTTGTGCTTAGGTTGTTGGAGTTGCCGGATGGCGTGGAGAACCTCGTTGTTTCGTTCGTCGCCTCGGGGGATGGGGGACTCCGCCATCTCTTCTCGTGGGTCGACAACCCTCCTAAACCACAAGCTGACTTGAACTTCTCCAGAGCCCACGTTAAAATTAATTCTGATATCAAATCACTTCGTCGCTTTTTGGCGTCGCCACCGCGGTTTGGAGTTACCGCGCTGTCCCTCCAGGCGGAAAGTCTTGGTTATGAACGTGAAGCGACGATGGAAGAAAAGGAGCAAGTCTGGAGTGCTTTCTGCACGTTTTGGAGCTTAAAGCTTGAGAAATTGGAATTGCGAAGAGAGAATATTCCTTTTGTCTTCCTGGACGAACGCCTGTTTAAGCTTCTGGAGGCGCGTAATCTTCAGAGTCTTCAGGTGTCGGATGGTTTATGGATGAATGATAATTCAAGTCTCCCCGCGTGTTTCCACAAACTAAGAGAACTCCGTATGAAGGCGACTTGCAGCTTAAACGGAGGCCATGGTCACCTGGACCAGTTGTACTCGCAACTGGAGAAAAACTCGAACCTCAAACTGTTGGACATCCTTCTGTGTGAATCGCAAGAATTTGAGTTTTTTCGAAGCTCATTGACCTAAAAAAGAATCAGACGCGACTGCAGATGACCTTCGGCATTTGTGCAACCTCAGTGATTAATTGGGCCTTGCAGCCTGACTCAGCGGAGTATCGTTCTAGTCGAGAAGTGTTCCACACGTTTTTGACGTCGATCATCTCCTCCAGCTCGGAAATCCGGCTGCAAATCGGCGATTTGCGGCAAGGCAATTTGGTGGCTGAACTTTTTTCACGTGGTGGTCGGCTTTGGTTGCTGGTGCTGGCGAAGAGACGACGTTTAACTGGATTCCAAAGGAAGGTGACTCGTTGTCGCTCCTTGAAAGTCTTCGGCGGCTAAAGCGACTGGAAATTTTGGACACGGAGAACTCCTCCATCGACTTCGATCGACTCACCTTCCCTGCGTCTGTGGAACATTTGGGACTCGGGACAGGATTCCCTGCGGTTAGAAATTTACCACAAGCTTTGACATCCCTCCATTTAGACGATTACGTGTGTGACGTGGGGAGTCTGCTGAGTTCGCTGAACTTGTTGGGAGATCGGTGTCCTCGTCCTCAGCTTGCGTCGTTGGAAGTCACGTTTAACCTAGCTTATGGAAACGCGCCAGTCTTGAATTTCGAAAGCTCTGATAGGTTCTCCAGTAAGTCCTCTTCCAATAGTTACAACTCCAGAGATACAAAGTCGAAGCAGTTGGTTTGAAACTGAATGTTCCTTGCTTGTTTCAGAGCTGAAGTAACTAAACTTCTTTGGTAGGCTTGGGACGAATGAAATAAATATGGAAGTTATTCGGTCGATTCAATTGGAGAAACTTGGAGCTCCACTTCTTGCGTCTGCAGTTCTTGAAGAATTGGAATGTGTGCTCTCATGTTTCTTTGGTACGACGCTGAATGATCCTTAGAGCTAATTCAGTGACCTCTTTTGACCCCTCTGTTTTTCTTGAAGGTCGGTGTGGAGATGTTGAGGCACCTGTACGAAGGGACTTCCGCCCAAACTCTGCTGACGGTGGAAGTCGAGAATGAGTGCGTGTCGCCAGAGGGGCTTCCGTTGCTGATGATGTTGAGGTCATTGTCTGATTCGAATTGGAGGGCACGGGAAGAGACGGAGGGACAAGGCGGATGGATGAAACTCTACGAACCACGAGTTCGGCGATTAGAAAATTGATTCCTTATCAACTCCGATGCACAAGTTTATTTTAATATATTATTTATCTATGAGTCAGCTAGACAAGGTGAAGTTTTGTTGTTTCTCCGAATAAAGTGCGAATGAAAAATCCATTCAAGCAGAATCTATGTGAGAAAGGAGTGTAACCGTGTTTTGAAATTTGTGTGTATGTGCATGCTTTGACCCAACCACACCCCTCGGGTCAGTGGGGACGGTAAATTGTATTCCGATTTGATTACCCCCTTTGTAGGTATGGTTTCCCACCATCAGTTCATTTAGCCCCAGCCACACCCCCTGAGGTCAGTGGGGGTAGTCAAGTGCATTCCAATTTGATTACCCCCTGTGTAGCTGCAATTTCTCATTAGTTTCTCATTTAGCCCCAGCCACACCCCCGGAGGTCAGTGGGGGTGGTCAAGTGCATTCCAATTTGAATACCCCATGTGTAGCTGCAATTTTCCATTAGTTTCTCATTTTGCCCCAGCAACACCCCCTGAGAGGTCAGTGGGGGTGATGAACTTTCAATCGAGATCCAGCACCCCAACCCCCTATGTGTACTCATGAAAGTACTGTGTAGTACTGTTTACTCACTAATGCATGGGGAAGATAGGTGGACGGAGGACGCACGCACGCACGCACTCACGGACGGAGGACAGGAGAAACCCATAAAGGAGTTACACTCCTTAATAAACGGAAGCGTCAAGCTAAAATTAATTAAACTAGGAACTGTTTAAAATTCAAAATCACAGTACATCTATGTGGTAAGATAAGATGAGCATTAAAGTCGAGTATCTTGATACCCCGCAAGACTAATAAGGAGGAATACGTACAGCGGGAATTACAAACTGGTCTCTTCTTTGTGTTGTTTGTGAACTTGTGAATGTGCGCAGCAACTGCAGCTGTTTTGCTAGTCTATGCGATAGGCCGAGTAACTTGATACTCGGTCTATGGATACTGCCTCAAAGAAATTGCCCTCAGCAGCACC
>JAQGAD010003306.1:0-10625 GCA_034696625.1 Isotomurus palustris
ATGTGGAGGATATGAACGCGGATTCCTTTTTTGAAGAGTCTTCAGCGTATTTCAGCCTTCGTCTGCTACTCCCACCTGAGGCGAAGATGGCATACAACGCTACACGATCTAAATGCACAGGAAGACGCTGCAACGGAGCTGGCAAAATCTTCGATGGGGTACATTTCGCAGTCATTTAATAACGTGGCGTACAGGTAGAAATCGACGGCGTCTTTCTTGGCATTAATGATATTTGTTATCAGTCGAAAGTCTGCGTTGTCGTTTAACCAAACGTACACTTGCTTGAGGTTCGGATTATTTGCAAGTTGGGACTAGAAGTCCTCCTTTTCGCTTTCACTCATCTTCAGACTGTCGACGCTCAGAGATTCGACGAGGAAGAGTCTCTTCGTGACTTCTGGTGAGTTGCTGGGGAGGCTTACGATTTCACTGCAGTGAAGAGATTCAAGGCGAGGTGAGGTGCAGAGACTGCCGAATTCGAGATTTACGAAAAGCGACAAATCGAGGAAGTCTACGTCGAGATTTTCCAGTTCGTTTGACCAGAAAGAATTGAAGTCGGTCCAAAGTTGTTTTACCTCAGGCGAAGAGATGAGATCAGAAAGCTGTAGGTAATCGGTGAGCTCCTGGGAAGTGACGTGCGGAGGGGGAGGAGCCGAAAGGAAGACGCGGAGACTCTGGAGACTGATTTCTAAGATTCGTCTAGCTTGTCGACGTGGAAGGAAGTCGACCCAGTCTTTCGTCGTGGAGCAGACTTTCCGAAGGTTCAGAACCGACTGCATTCCTCCAACTCCCGAGGCGACATACGACAGGAGAAGGACGTCCACACTGCCCGTCAACGACAGCAACCTACATCAAACAATTAACAAGTTAGGCTCCAGTTCTTATCCGTCTTATCGGTTTAATAATCTCCCGTCTGCAGACGAAAAGAGAGAACAAAAGCGAAAGTGCACCGCGCTGTGACGGATAAGAATAAATAAACGAGCTTACGACGCGGAAGATTGGAAAGCCATTGGGATTGGACAAAAACGAAATGAGATCTGCATGCACGCCCATTAGTCTTCGAAGGTAAATTGACGCAGTGTGAAGTTGCAGATCATCGGGCTGCCCTTACGAATGGATTTGACTATTTGACTGGGAAAACTTGGAGCTCATCGAATGGAGATGTGTTGATTGCACGTGAGACAGCAACTCTGACGATGACCCAATCAATCTTCTAATCTAATTGCTTTCCCTGTAATCAACTTTGTTGCTGTAATTAAATATTGGAAGTCCAGTTTGAGGATAAAACAACGGGTCGATTTATTTCATTCAGATGAGATTACTAATTAATTAATAAATGACAACTTCAAAGTCTGATACAGCAGAGGAGAATTGAGGAGATTGAGTGTAGATGAGTTTTGGAGGATTAATTGGTAATTAATTAAGCTACGGAGATGTACAGTTTAGTTGAGCCTCTTGAGACGGAGGTGCGAGAGCGCTGAGGGTTGTTAGTCCTTCTTGGGGAAGCCGGCAGTGTAGTAGTACTCGAAGCTTAAAGCCACGCCCACTCCGCACAGGAGGATGGTCGACCTGTACAGGAACTGGTCGAAGATTCCTCCCTTCAGGTGAATGGGAGTTCCGTCCTCAACCTACAACACAAGTAAACAACAACATGAGACTAGTGAAGGTCACGAGGTCAGCAGTGACTGGCAGTGATTGTGGCGGAGTGTGACACTCACCTGGTACTTCTGGTACTTGACCTTGATCTTCTTGTATCCCGGGTGGACTGGTCCTGTCGAGGCGAAGGTCCGTCGAAAACCGGTGGTGCGCATCGCCTGAAAACAAACATGTTTATTAAATCAGTCAGTTATTAGTTGATAAATGATTAGAATGACAACATAGGAGAGGAGCGGATGAGAGACGTACCTTGGCGGCAGTGGCGGCGGCGGACAAGACGGCAGAATTCATGGCGTTGACGTTGACGTTGACGTGGACAGAACGATGAGGAGGTACGGCTCAACTGAAGCAGAGGAGAGGAGACTGAGAGAGTGAAGTTGTGAGTGGAGGAGGAAGAAGAAGGAGCACAAGTTTCCCGCCAACACAAGTTTCAATGGTAACAGTGAAATCTCAACTTGCCCCTTCCCCACTCTGCTCTGCTCGGTCTGTGCCTGCGCCTATCGATTGGCATTGGCTGTGTACTGTGTACAAACCTACCGTCGACATATTGACCTAATTATTTAAGTAAACCGTTTCAAACGGGTGCAATCAAGGAGCGTCAACTTTGTTGAGATGTTAGGGACTTGGCTGTTGATATACACATGAAGTAATTTATTGTGACAGTTTACACTTTTGTTATTAATTAATGCATGTGGATCTTCAAAACAACTTCCTTTGATGTGTACAGTTTCTACTGAGTATCAAAAACTAAACTAACTGAAAATCTAATGTCAAATCAACTTTTAAGACAAAATGTGTTCACAATGCCTAATACAAATTTATATGAGATTCTTAAACGTATTTATCTCAAACAATTATTTCATTTTCATGTGCAAAAATAAATAAATACTGAAAAATGTACACAAATTAATATCTTAATTAGTTAAATTAAATCTTACTACATATCACTCTCCTTAGTATTAAACTTGTAAAGAACTAAATTAAATCGATTCGAATGTGTTTAACTTGATAGCATCAAAACCAAATAAGAATAATCTTTCAGTATGCAAAATGTTGATTAAAATTCGCAAAAACGTTAACGGAACAGAAATATCGGCGGTTGTTCTATTACTGTCGTTTTTCAATGACGTATTTGAGTGAGCTTAACGCATTTACGAGTCCATGACCGAAGATGTTGTTGGGAAAAGTGTCGGAAGGAATGTCGCCGCACTTGAAGCCCTCAGGTGGATTGAGGGGAGACGTCTGTACGCCAGCTTTTAGCGCGTCCACGATTTTTTCAAAACCGAGACTCTGATCGTACGCCAGAAGAAGTGCCACAAGCCCTGCTACATGAGGACACGCCATTGACGTTCCACTTTTGGATTCGTACTTATCATCTGATTCGTCAGATGCAGAGATGACATCACTTCCAGGTGCAACGAAGTCAGGTTTAATTCTCCCATCTGACGTCGGTCCTCTACTCGAAAATCCAGAAATACTATCGTTGGAACGGGTGGACCCCACGCTAATAACATTCGGTGAATTCGCAGGATCTACTCCCGTGTTGCATTTGTCTCCACTGTTTCCAAAAGAGAAGACGGGTACGATTCCCACGGAACGCCAAGCGTCAATGGAAGAATAAAAAAACGGGTCGTTTCTGGTATTCCAACTGTTAGAAACGATGTGTGGTGCCATAGAACAATTCGGTGAGCTCCTGTCGGGAAGAGTTGGACACGTCATAAATTGAGCACATTCGAGAAAAGCACTTGTAGAGCACATAGCTGTAGGGCATCCCAAGCACGCCATCCATGTGGCATGAGGGAAGACTCCAATCCCTTCCCTTCCACAGATGGTTCCCGTGACGTGAGTGCCGTGGCCGATATTGTCGAAAGGCTCTTTTGTCAGCGTTTCAGGGTCGAACCATCCGTAGGTTCCCAAATAATTGTCCCGTAACGCTTTGTGCGTCAGTCTTACCCCGGTGTCGATTGTGGCGACATGGATCTGAGGAAGTGACGTTGACAATGATGACTGCAGAAGTTTCACAGCCTCTTCTGCTTGGATTCTCTTAATCCCCCAAAGACGTTGGACGTCTGCGGAGCTGAGGACAAAAGGTGGGGAGGAGGAAGGAGGGTCGTCGAGCAGAAAGAATGAATCAGATTGGACGCTGAGGAGGTGGGAGAAGTGAGTTTTGAGGTGGAGGATAACGTCTGCTGGAGCTTTCTTGAGTATCAACGCGTTCTGGAGCCACAGCGAGTGGACCTGGAAATGAGGGTCTTTTACAGTCTCCAGATATTTTTTTACAGGTTCCTGAGAGATCCTTGCATGGTCCTCCAGTTGCTTGGCCAGAGTTCCAACCCGTTCCCCATGGCTTTGGTAGCTTTTAGTTGAGAACGAGCGGAGAACTGGTTCTGTTCCATTCAGCATTGACACAATGAACGTTGAACTGAGTTCTTCCAAGGAACGCTTAGATTCCAATGCGTTAGAAATTCTGAAAGAAACCACAAATAACAACACAATTTTTAACAAGGGAATCATGTTAATTCGCAACTGGATAATCGACGTGTAATGATAAAAATTTAAATATTTGCTTATTCGAGTAGTAGAAAGAGCTTTATTGGATATTTAAACATATATGAATGTGGAAGTCTGCCACAACTAGAAGTGACCAACAATTCAAGAGACTTAACTACGCTGACCTACATTTTCAAAAAAGAAACCTTAACAGAACAATTGCATTTATTTAACTTATTAATGTTGCATGTTCAATGAGAAAATGAGTTCATGCATAAATACAAGTAGGTTAAGTATATAGCTATCTCTTCCTTCAGTTTTAAACACACAACAGCGAGAAACATTAAGAACTGACCACAAAGAATTGGTCTTCATTTCCTCCAATTCTTAATTGCAATTTTTAGCCCAGGAATTTTGGCTTATAGAAACACGTAATGCGTCCGGCCGTCTGTCTGTATGTGTCACGATTTACTCCAAAACTAATAAAGCTACGATCACCAAACTTGGCACTATGTCATAAAAAGCGATGGCATTGTGTCTTTTGGAAACAGAATTCCGCTAAGATCCTTAAGTCACGCGTGGCAAATACTTAAGAAGAAAAAATCCAAATATGCAGAATTCTGTTAATCAATATATCTCAGGACTCAGTGAGTATGACTCCTCGTAAATAGAGAGAGAAGGTGCAGCAATGACGCTATCAAGACGCTATCAATCATTTGTTACAATCATGTCGACTAAATATCATTAAATCCATCTTATTATCTGTCTTAAATTCAAGGTTTACAGACAATAAACCAGGCCCACTTTTTTGTAAGTCAACGTATGTTCTTTCCAAAACCGGCGTGTTTGAATAGCTGTTGAATAATTGCGACTGATTCTATTCCATATACAGCGACTATTTCATTTCTAAAAATTGGCATCCGAGTGAGTACATAATAATTGTTGTGGCTCATGTGAAAAAATAAACAATTAATTGAACAACCTGTAAACTGAGGTTCTTCTAATACTATCAACAATTAAATAAGCTTCCCTGCCCGGTGACTAATGTCAGTTAATCATCCGTATTATTCAAATGAAGAAAAATATTGCGTCCTGAGTTAAGTTCATTCGTTGGAATCGCACCGCAGTATAATTAACAATGAGATTCATCAGGTTTTAGGATAAAAGTGTTGATACTCACGATCAGTGCAGAAAATTTCTCACGCTTGTTATTCCTGATGACTGTATCCTGAAAGCTGTGTGTTAAGTTTTACTAGAACAATCAAATAGTCGGAAAGGCTTTTGTCCTTGCATAGAATCTTATGACTGTTTGAAATAAAATAAGCTATCAAATTAACTATTTATGTGTGAGGAAACCTTGCTATGTTAGCAATAGCGCAACGTATTAAATGCCTCTAAAATATTTACAAACTACGATACTGTACGTTAAATTTCATTGTTTAAAGCACTTAAATCTTCATTTGTATTACATGATTTTACTATCTTAAAGTTATAAAACAATTTACGATGGTTTCTAACAGCCTTACAGTTTTGAATTTTTGAAATGTTACTTGTGACTAATTCAATGAACCGTACATAAAGATTCAATGTGAATTGGAAAGGTTAATTATCATAATATGTCTAGAGTACAAACGATAATCTTCCTAACATCTATAATTCTGGGTATTTTAACACAACATCGCCACTATTAATCTTGCACTATTTAAATACTAATCACATGGTTATTTCCAGTGATTGTTATCAAAGCAGGGGACGCCCGCAATAAAGGAAGTTATTCTTGCTGGAGGACGAATTCATACACAAAGAGATTCTTCTTCATATATCACGTGCAACGAACAAAAACATCTTTCCCAGTATTTTGTGACTGTACTTACGATGATGCAAATCCAACTTGCACTTCTGTAAGCAGAAGGGAATATTTTAAACATCAAAATGAACTAGAACACTATCAGCGGGAGGGAGCCTCGCGATGTTGCGGAGAAGATCCGACGGACGAAAAAATCGATTATGGAAATAATAAGGAGTTTCCCACAAAATCTATGAAAAGTAAGAAGAAAATAAAAACGATACGGATTACATTGTATGATTGCTTTTATTAAATTGTTTTGAAATAGAAAATCGAGTGTGTTTTGTGGACGACACTTCTTTCCAGTTTTCAGTTTACGATGGAGCTAACCGACACGTTTGTGGGTGTGACCAAACTTGGGACTCATGTTATGATACGAGTGAAATTTTGAATTCTTGTAACGGGAAGTGCAAAAAGAAGTTTTTGCGTGAATATAAATCTCAAAAGAAGCATTGCTGCGGAGGTAATTCCAAGCTTCATCATAATTTTAGTGACTCGTGAATATGGAGTATTCATTTTGTGACTTTCAATAGAGAAAGTGTACTATCCGGACTGCTATGGCGTTTTAAATAACACAATGTTCAAAGTACGGATAAAGAACAGAGATCATTTCATTCCTGATATGCATCAATTGTGTTCATGCCCCAAGGAAGGGTCCAAAGGGGAGGTAAGTTTCCAAGAGAATTGTAGGGTGACAATACCCGACGAACAAGAAGCGCAATTCCAGCTGAGCTATAAAAATGATAATTACAACTGTTGTAAGAAAGTTAAGTAGATTACAGTTCAGAGAGAGTTATTAAATGCTAGGTTTATATTATTTGATATTTGCTAAAGAATTCTTTAGAATATTTTATACGATCGTATCCAAGTTCAGATTTGATGAAGCTAAAATAATATTGTGAAATAACCTATCCTAGTTCGACGGTACGAAAATGAGTACAAATACGGCCTTTTAAATTTTTGTCTGAAAGTTCGTTTTTATTTTTAGCTGCTGAAATGCATATAAAAATAATTTATTATGATAGATATAATTATTTCAAAAAATAAACCCTATAAGTCAACAAGTACATTTTCCTTGATTTGTTCAGTGAAACAACATGAAATTTCGTGCATAAAACTAACTGCAAGAATCAACCTGTAAGTGTATTCTTAAGTAACTTTTGACTCATACAAACATATATAGATTTATCATAAATAAATAAATAAGTTTTGATTTGATTTATAGATATAAATAAATAAATACCCAAAAACTTCTAATTTTCATACAAAACTAGTAAAACACATGAACTCACTCAGTTAAGCAAGTGTTTTCCGGGATAAAAAGTATTGAACACAATTTCCAATCGGAAGTATTAATAATGATAGGATAATTAGTAGTTAACGTTACTTCTTTCTCCTTTCAATGAGGTAGGTGAGCGATTGAAACGCATTGATGAGTCCTTGTCCGAAGATGTTGTTGGGGAAAGTGTCGGAAGGAATGTCACCGCAGTTCAAATCTTCGGGTGGAATAAGTGAGGAAGTCTCTACGCCAGCCTTGAGTGCCTCCACAATTTGTTCAAAACTGAGGTTCTGATCGTAAGCCAGGAGAATTGCCGCAAGCCCTGCGACATGAGGACACGCCATTGACGTTCCAGATCTGGAAACGTATTCGTCATCTGACATGTGAGATGCAGAGATGACGTATTGTCCAGGCGCAGTGAAGTCAGGTTTAACTCTCCCATCTGACGTAGGTCCATTTGACGACTTTGGATAAATAGTATTGTTTGACGTTGTCCCTCCCACGCCAATAATCCCCGGGAGACCTGCAGGATATGTTACCGAGTTGCATTTGGCTCCTTTGTTTCCAACGGATGTGATTGGTATGATTCCAGCAGCACGCCAAGCGTCGATGGAAGAATCAAACCATGGGCTTTCATTTACACCTCCCCAACTGTTGGCAACGACGTGAGCAGCTAAAGAACAATTTGGTGACGTCTTGTCCGCAAGATTTGGGCACATAAAAAACTCAGCACATTCGAGAATAGCACTTTGACGGCAAGAAGAACTCGTGCATCCTTTGCACGCCATCCAAGTGGCGTGAGGGAAGACGCCAATTCCGCCATGGCCGCAGATGGTTCCCATTGTGTGGGTGCCGTGCCCACCTCTGGCTTCCCCTGGCCCAGGTTCATTGTCGTAAGGATCCAGCCATCCATACTCTCCCAGGTAATTTTCCTTCAGTGCTTCGTGCGTTATTCGAACTCCTCCGTCGATGGTGGCCACACGGATCTTTGGGAGTGGTCCCGAAACAGACGACAACAGGAGTTTCACAGCAAATTCTGCCTCGATTCTCTTGATGCCCCACACTTCTAGTGGCTTGTTGGTTTTAGAGGAACTGAGGACATTATCGGAGGAGGAAAGAGGGTCGTCGATGAGGAAGGAGGAATCCGGTTCGACGGTGAGGAGATGGGAGAAGTGAGTCTTGAGGTGGAGGACAACACCGGCTGGAGCATTCTTGATGATTATGACGTTCTGGAGCCACAAGGATTTTACTTGGAGATCAGGTAAATTCAAAGTATCCAGGTACTGACGTACTGGTTCTTGAGAAACTCGCGCGTTTTCCTGGAGTTCCTGGACCAGAGTTCTAATGCGATATTCTCGGGTTAAATATTTTTTAGTGGAGACGGAGCTTAGGGCAGGTTTTGTTCCTTTGAGCATGGACACGATTACTGTTGAGCTGCTGTCTTCCAGAGAGTCCACTAACTCCAATAAGTTCAAAATTCCGCTAAGCACAAGAAATACCGACAGGATTTTTAACAAATTGGTCATACTGTTTCTTAATGGGCACCTAAATTGGGAATATAAAGCGGGTTAGGTTGTTTCGAGAACTACTGCAAGCTACTAAAAGACCTACTTTCTAGAATAGTTAGTATCGAAACTATTTCTAAATATCAATGCAAATTGTAAGGCCAACTTAATTTGATTTTTGCAATTTAAAGTGACGACCCTCGAATAATTAAACAATTAATGATTCAAACTGTAAATGAATACGAAACAAATTCAATGACACGCAAAGTTTCTAATAGAAAGTTGTTTGCTATATATAACTGTACTATTTAAATTATTCAAGAATTAATTAGTAACAGAGCTGCTGATACTCTAAGAATTTGTCTTTTAAAGATTTAAAAGGCATACAAACTTTTAGATTTCAAATATTCAGAATGAAGTACTTAATTCCGCACAAGAGTATTGCATGCTTTATAATTCTTTCTGGTAAGAATATTATATTAAAAACAATTTAAATTGAATTCATGACTTGACCTACTTACCTTTCTGTATCTTTTTAGTTTTAATCTGTAAGTCTACGGGTTTAATTTGCTTGAAATTGGGATCAAACGCTCCATCGGTTTTAGTAAACCCTACCCCTCCAGGGGGGACGGTCTCTATGTCAGAACCATGTAATTGTACAAAAAAGGGCACGGAAGGAGACAAGAAATGTTCGAAGGATGAACTCCATGAATACAAACTATTCATAAATGACGTTGAAAAACCAACAGGGATATCACACTGCTGTGTCGCGGCAACAAAGGATTCAAAGGTGCTGATGAAATTGAACTTCGGATCCGAAGAACACGCAGGTAAAATTTATTCACCAATTGAACTCATGAATTTCACAATAAATGAATATTTGGGTAAAAATCAATTTGGCGATGTCGTAGAAATTATCAATGGAGCTTGTGAAATGAAAAAATTCAGAGGACATTGGAAAAAAATTTTCTACGTGATCGATAAGAAGACAATGACGAGGTTATTGTGCCAATGTGACCCGGGAAATTTCGATACAGTTTGCGCGAAATTTCCGGGTAGGACACCTTGTGGCCCTGATTGCGTATCCAAACTGGCCAAACTCAGACATAAAACAGCAAATACGTGTTGTCCTAGCTGAACAAAACTTAGTGCAAAATAGCGTTTACATAAAATTGGGAAATTACTTTGAAATAATGTCTACAAAAACCTAAAGCCAATAGTTTGTAGCAAATGATTAGAACATAAATGAATAAATACTAACCAGAAAGTTATTTTTCTTCTGGACAGAATTAACAAACACTGAGTTGATACTTCCAGCCCTCTTCTTTTGTGTGGCTGTGGCATATACTTTAGTAGAGGCTAGCGATAACTGATATTTTATACTCGCTGTTTGAACAATTAAAATTATCGAAACATAACTTTCGATGACGACCTTGTTTAAAGTCAATCGAATCAATGGCACCATCATTCTTTCTCTTTCACAATGAATGGTGGTCAGCTTAATTAAATTTTATTAAAATTTACGATTCCCTATTATCCAAAATTCAATTTATTTGTTCGTTTTTTTCAACAAAATCAGGCTGAATTTATTAACTTTTATGAACAAAATGTAAGTAATAAATATATGGAGTTTAATCTACAGTTAGTAAAATTTCCGTACAGATGCAATGTTTTCCGAGTAGAGGACTTTATAAATCAGCAAGTTGAAATTAGGTATGAATACGATGACGGCAACTGTAGTCGGAATGTTAAGGACTTGCAATTAGTTTATTTATAAGTAGAAGTGTGTAAGCTGCTGTCGCACACACCCACCAAAAAACCCCGCGCGAGTTTGGCACAGGGGGAGGGGGGA
>JAQGAD010003307.1:0-10624 GCA_034696625.1 Isotomurus palustris
CGTGTACCATTTGCTTATCTAAAACTTCTGAAAGTAAGCATTTTTTGTTTCGATGTGCGAAAGGATATTACACGAAGGGTGGCTATTATCATTATTCAGGCAGGTGGATCGAGGTTCAGCTCGAAATCGTTCTTGTCTTAACCAACTTTGTTGCAAGGTTTTGTAGATTCTGGGACTTGAGAGTTTGGTGGTATTTTTGTGGCAAGGTGGGTGCGGGTGCAGTTTATTCTTTTCGTAACTTCGATATGGAATCAATAGTGTAGTATATTGCTCTTGAGATGCTTGAGACTTTTGTGATACAGTAGGGAAAAATAAACGTACGATGTGTGAAGGAGTTCAGTTAACAAAACCTTGAGCCTTGAGCTGAATTGCAAGTAGGCACTTAGGCTTCTGTGCAGAAAGAAAAGCGAAAGGCTTGTATAGTTTTGAGGGGAACTTGAGATAAGGATCTGAAGGATCTGAAATGTACTAGTTAGAGAGATTTTGTTACGAGTTTTGCATAAAATGCTCATTTTTTTGAAGGATTAGTTGGATAAGTAAGAATGATTGTAGACTTTAGTGTGGACAACTGCCCCATGCAGTTTCCAATTAAAAAGCATTGTTATCGTAAGTGACAATAGGACTTTGACGTTCATTAATTGCCCTAAAGTAAATAAATAAGAGGATGACAGTCAGTGGTTGTTCATCTTGCTGACAGCGATTTCATGCCGTGCGGTTAGTCGATAAGAAAAGTGATAGGTGTCTTCCTCCTAGTCGGAAATTGGCAATAATCACCCTAAGAAATCCAATAATCAATATGGGATAAAGAATCCAATGCATTGGAAAGAAGAAAGTCACTTTGATGCTTCGTATTTATTAAGTCAATAATAGTTGAAGTCTGATATTTTACGCAAAAGACTGCCACTTAAGAAGGTACCAGCAGTAGTTAATAGCATAGGTGACTGTTAGAGTTACTAACATAAGAAATGCATTCTGTCTCAGAATTTCTTCCTTTACCATTGGGAGTAGGGAGACAGTGTTTGAGGTGGACACGAAGTGATGGTTGTTTAATATAATTCAGATCACAAATGCATTACGCAAGACAAACTGGGGTTTAATTGGTAGCTGTAAGCAATAAAGTTAATTTACATGATGCATTGTCTAGCCTGCTCGGTATTCCAAGGATTGGAGAGGAGGATAATATTGTGGGATGGAGAGTGAAAGTGTGTCAGTCCATTTATTTCTTTGTAATGGAGGAAGTTGGAGTGACATATGGCAGGAGTGTAATTATTTGCGATCGTGTGGTAGATTGATGATGGTCAAGTACGTAGGTAGATATGGGACCTATTGGGAACTGTGAATGAATTTAATGTTCTGGTCAATTGTTCCTCCTTGTGTGAACGAACCGATGTTTGATTGAAACAGGAAAACTTAAGGCTCGGCATAAAATGTAGAATGAGTGGGAACACGCATTTTAGTTTCGAAGGTTTTGGCAGTTGTTTTCGATGTAACCGTGAATTTTAAAGCAAAGTTACTCTGAGTATTTCAACCTTAACATGTCCATGTTTACCAAAATTCTTTGGTTTCAGGTCGGAGATTTTGGTTTTGCAACAATGTCCATGCGAGGACAAATGTTAAGTACATTCTGTGGATCTCCCCCTTATGGTAAGTTTCGCTTTAGTAGATTCCAGTAGTTTTTGCGATTTTGATTTTAATTCACGTATATTTAACTCCCTCTGTAGCTGCTCCAGAACTTTTCCGAGATGAGAATTATGACGGCGGTCCAGTGGATATATGGGCTTTGGGCGTCCTTTTATATTTCATCGTTGAAGGGGTGCTCCCGTTTGTAGGCAATTCTATTCCTGCCTTAAAGAAAGCCATCCTTGAAGGTACTTGCAGTTAACCATTAACCAGAGAAATAAACAGATACACGCCAAAATACTTACTAAACTTGAACTAATATGTGATAGGAACATACGAACTCTCTCCATCAGTGTCTCCTGAATGTGCAGACTTGATTCAAGGAATTCTTCAGCAGCGACCCTTTAGCCGTCTCACTTTATCACAAATTATTCGACATTCTTGGTTACAACAAACATTCACAGCTAAGTCTCCTCCAAGTTTGGACCTGACTTTGAAGGAGACTATAAAAGGGCATTCCTTTGACTCTTCCACTGCCTCTCGGAACCAAAACTATTCGAAGAAAACGCACGAGCTTATCCATCGACAAGACACACTGCAGTTACTTCTCCCTGCAACAAAGAATCGAGCGCTGAGCAAGACAATTCCAACAAGAGACCAAGTCCTTTACGGTTTAGTATCGCATCATGAACTGAGAGCTTTAGAAGTTCTCGGAGAAATAGGAATTTCCACGACTCTTATAGAAACGCATCGCTCTCGTGGAGTTCGAAGTCATGTAGTTGGAATATACAGAATAATTTTGCACAAACTTCAAGACGGACGTGGGGTGAATACGAAGCAATTCTTCTACTCGAACACGGCAAGTGCTGGATCACTTTTGGCGTGTGTAGACGCTCCGATGGGGCTTTTGGTTCCTTCAGCCACCTCATCTTCCAGCAGAACAGGACCTGGGATTGGACTTGGAACAAGACAAGCGTTTAGGAAACAGCTTGCTTTACGCGAGGAAACATCTCATGTTCAACATTCCACTACTTGTGCCATACTTTAAGATGAGGGGCAACTTGAGATCTTACGTAACAATACTAATATCTTATTATACTTCACGAATAGCGATGTTAGAATTAGATACGTTTCGAAAAATAGAGACTGATTATACGGGATTTTATACATATAAAGTCACAAAGTATTTACCTACTTTAAGCCGAGCTGGAAAATAATAAACCAAACAGAGCTTCTGTATATCGATATCGATTATCCCCGGAAGGAACTTAATGTCATTTGTTTCGCATTGACCTTACTTAAGTCGCACACCATTGAGGTGGAGCACCTAAAGACTGCAGAGAATTCTTACGAAAAGGAATAAAGAAGCTGCTTGCGACATCAAAGGCTACTTCCGGCCTTCAGTTAGAGGTGAAGGTGAAGGAGAAATTATGGAGATGGAGATGAGCGTTGCATAACAGGTCTACTACTTTTGTAGTTATGTAGTCGAGCAACTAACATCCAGTTGCACTACCTCGATGTAATCTTCATTCTAGACGATACGAAACGGATTACAAATTTATGTGGAACTTGAAAGGATATTGGATTGCATAGCGTCAGAGTGCTGCCTCGCAATCAAACAAACTAAATATTGGAATACCTACGAAGAACCATACATTATCCACTTGATTACCAGTTTGAAGGAAAACAAGGTTCGCTTAACTTAGATCGATTAAGTATGACATTCACATCCAGCTAGGAGGAAGTCCTATTTTTTGATTATGCTCCAACTCATCCTTGAATGAGTACACAATAAAAGGAGCCTTCTGAGCTCTTCTTCTACCAGATAGAAGTTCAAGATTACCAGAGGAATAATTTATAGATTATTCTGTCCTTTAGTTTTTGTGTCTGTGCTATAAAGAGTCGGTTTAAGCTTAGGACGTCAAAATGTCATTTTATAACTTAGTTTTACTCTTGGTTAGTTTATGGATGGTTGCGACCACAGAAGCAAAGATTGGAGGTCATAGCATAGTAGAGAAAGATTTAAGTCTGACTTTGAAGGAAAGGCAGGCGTTAGATGTTGTAAGATCTGACAGTAACTTAAATAATTATACCCACTTAACTTGTCTTCGTTAACCAAGTCATCGTCATTAACATTTATTAATCTGTCACTTTCAGTTTAAAACAAAACTTGGAGATTTGCCTCAGGATTATATGAACAGTGACATATACCTCATCAAATGGCTGAGGGGTACAGTGAGATTTAATCAACATTTGGTCATTAATTACGAAGTCCTGCTAATTACGGTGAACATTCATTTTAGCTGGCAATCTTGACTTGACGAGGTCTCAGCAAATGCTCGAGAATCACTTGGAGTGGAGAAAGCAGCACAGTCTTGACACTATTCTGGAGGAAGAATTTTCGCATATGGAAACTGAGTTTCCTATGGACGTGGAAGGCGTAGATTATCACGGAGCTCCAGGTAGTAAAGCAGACAGCAGACTCATTGAATTATTCAAATGGCAAATTATTTGAGTTCCTCTGTAGGTTACAATATGAACTCATTGTATATTCTAGTAATTGCTATCACGAGAGTGGGAGATGGAGACTTTAGGAAAGCAGTTCTTTCTGGAAACACAAATAAACTCTACCGTTACCTGATGAGTCGGGTTGAATTGGCTGCGAAGAAAGTTAGAGACGCTCAAGCCAAAGGACTTAATGTTACCAGGTTCCATTTTATCGAAAACCTTGAAGGATTTAATCTCGCTCAACATGCATGTGTTCAGTGTAAGTAGCTCAAGCAAATGATCGCTTCAGCGTAAATAAAATTCGAGGATTTGATAATTGATTGCATGTTTGTTGCAGGTATGCCAATTCACATCAAAATCATACAAGGCTTCCAAGTTCACTATCCTGGAATGGTTGATAAGATTGTCTACGTAAATGGTGAGAAGAAAGCATTATTGACATATTTTTCAATAGAAGTATAGATTCATCTTTAAAAATAATTATATAATAACTACATCACAATTTATTATCGTGACTGTTTTAGCTCCAGCAGTATTTGACACTGCAGTGAAGGTCGTCATAAACTTTGTCTCAGAAGAGTTAAAAAATTCCTTGCGGATATTTGGAACCAACAAAGCTGAATGGCAGAAACATCTGTTTACAATTATTCCTCCCGAACAACTTGACGTGAACTTCGGAGGAACGAGGCAGTCCAAGCGAGACGTCTGATTGATTAACTAATTTGTTAACTTATTTATTTCCTACCCTGATATCTATAATTTATCCATTTTAATAAAGCCCACCAGTATTTGCTTAAATTGAATATAATTTTATTGATTTAAATGTTGAATACTGATCATTAAAACATTAATTCAAACTAATTCATGGTTTAGTTTTCATGTGACAGTCGAATACAGGTGAAACACAACTCCAAGAGTAATTGCATACATATTACAACTTCATTATTTATAGTTCTACGCTTCTACTAGTTATATTAATTACTAATAATTTTGGTAACTCTGTTCTTTTAAAACCATGAGAAAGAGGCATTTTATGGCACCCTACAGTCTAGTTTCTAGTTATATAATGTAGGAAGAACATTTTTTCCCATTATCTTACAACACATAGCACCACCCCTAGTCTTTCCCTGAATAATTAAACGTTAATGTAAGAGTAACCTAACCTTAAATACACCTTTAATTTCAATTACTCTCCATCATCGTCTTGGCATATTTGGAAACATATCGTTGTCCTTGAATTGTTTTTTTCGAACACATTTCTGGAGAAAGCGAACTCTTACAGGAACATTATTTTAATATTATTACATTAATTTCCGTCTGCTACAAGGCACAGGTCAAAGGTTCACATTTACGCTCGAGTCGAACAAGAATTCTTTCAAAATCGTTTAAAGCGTTTCACTTGCAGATTTAGTTGATTATACATTATAATTTTAGGCAATCAATAATCAACCAGTAGGCAAAGGAATTGCATCAAACAATCATGTAATTGTGTAGGCAGTAGTTTTTTTAGTAATGTTGAATAGTGTTGTCTTTGAGAGTTTTCGTTAATCAATTTGTACACAGTAAAAGCAACGAGTTGCAGTTTTCGTCTAATTATAATTATCATCAGAGTCCAGTAGTCTATAGTTTAGTCCGTATATAGTTTATAAAACACTTTTGAACGAGAATTAATTCCAAAATTCCCTGGTATTCTTAATATTGGTACCACGGTTGCTTTCGAACCCATCGCATTCGGACACCAGCATCAGTTCGCATCTTAATTGATGCTGCTTCAGCAGCTCGTACTGTCTCCTTCACGGACTGCATCAAGTTCTGGGCATTTCCAACTAGCATCTCTGTGGCCTCTCTGTCTTCTTCTGTGCCTAATTTCATAAAACATTGCCTTAATTTCCATACTGAAGTTGAAGTCCCAAAAATAATATAAAGGCTTATTAAAATGTGACAGCCACCCCAATGAATTAATGGTAACCGCAGTAAAATCAATTATTATACAAATCATTCAACGTGCAACAGATAAAGAGGAGAAAGATTATAGAGTGAGACTCACTTCGTCCAATCATTCTTCCTAGGTACAGATAGAGGAATGACAGAAAGAGCAGCATGAATCAATACATTCCAAAGTTACGATTGAAATTTGTAATTACTCATTCATGATGTTGTAAGTATTTATACAACTATTAAAGTCCAAATTAAATCGGGTCACACTTTTTACTACAAATCTACCATTCAACGAGAGAAATATCTTATCAGGGAAACCATCCAATTAGTAGTCTATCAGTTTTGCATCAAATATCCAATGGGTTCCGCAGTCCGTTAATATATTCACCCCCAAACCGATTTGTCATTTAATTACTGTCCGAAGAAAAATCAATGAATGAATCTTGGCGAGGGATTAAACTAATTTGAGTGCATTCGAGTCTACGCCGTGCTGCTGTGCAGTTAGTTCTAATAGAAGCCAACTACGCAAGCTAACTCTGAGGCAATCTAGTAATTATACACTACTCAGGGTATGTCAACTACGAGAAGGGCCATGCTTCGGGCAAAGTTTGTACAGTAGTGCAAAAGGTTTTAAAAGTGCGAAAGGGAGAAGGAAACATCAAAATAAATCATTCTGTTTTGAAATTGGGCAGCAAATCTCACTTAATTGCAGTAATTAAATGTACAATAATAATTATCTCCAATAATTGTAGGAAGGATGGTTTACCCCCTATAATCTCAGCGTCAATTCGCCTCGGGAAAGTGTCTGTCAATAATTCACACATCATTATTTTCGAAGAATTTATAATGGGGTAATTTTGAGTTTTTCTTTGCTTGGGATATAGTACGTCATCTCATTGATATAAAGGTTTTAAACGTAAATATCTACATAAGTACTGATTAGAAGTTCTTTTTGACTTCAGAAAACAAATCGGAGCATCGGAAGCTTACCTTGTGCTCCCAGCATAGTGGCCTTTACAGTAGACAATATCTTCAACTGAGTTCCGATTGTGGGAATCCGTTCACAAACTTGTAACAAATTCTGAAAATAATTTTTTTAAATGTAAGGGCGAACTCATTGACAAAGTGTGTGGCAACAGGTACTCACCGTTCTCATTCTCTTGTCCGTACAATCTCTGGCAAGTTCTTTGGCAAGACGAGTAACTTCTTCAGAAGCTTCAGCAATCTCTTTGGCACAAGCAATCAAATCTTTTTTCGTTCCTCCTTCTCCACGAACCAATTGACTGAGGCGAGCCATGAGCAAAGCCATTCTTTTTGCAGCTGCAACAATTTCGTTATCTTTACTAGACCATTGTCGAACTTCTTGATGCAGACCGTGGGCAGCCATCTTAACACAAAATGTTATGAATTTTTGTTTCAAAGATGTCATTCTCATTAAATTACCATGATGGGTTGATTAGGTGTAGGAGTGTGCATAAACATAGAGTCATCCTCGTCATCCGTCTCTGGTGGAGGAGGCCTTGGAGGTGGAACGTCTCCCATTCCAACTGGAGGTGGAGGTCGAGCAGGGGCTCGATCTGTTATGTTTTATGGTATCGTCGTAATTTAATTGTTTGCTTGCATTGTAATTCATCTTATGGCATTTCTTGAACGAACTTACCATTGAGGTACAGTGAACTCATATCTGGAGGTGGAGGCACTTCAGGGATGGCGTGTGCTGCAGATACTGTGACGGCTTTCTTTACTTGTCCAACAGCCGCAATAAGCTGAAACGAGATGAACACACAATGTTGTATTTAAACAATTCGTCTCGGGATTATCAATGCACTCATAAACTTACATCATTATTTCTTTCTCGCCACATAGATGCAGCGTGGTGATCATTGACATTAACTGCAACTCCTCTTGCAGCTTGAACCATCGGAGGTACGGCTAAATCAAATCATAATCATCAATTTAAATTAACTACTTATTTGCACAATAAAAATAATAAAGGTAGCATTACTAGATTGGAGTTGGTCAGCAGCATAGCTAACATCTCTAATGAATAAAGGATCCTCAGAATTGTCAGCTTCTTGTCGTGCAACCATCAAAACTCTGTTAGCGAGTCTAGCGATTGAACTTGTGTTTTCCACCATTTTAGGAGGTTGTCTGGCCCTAATTGCATCTTCACAGAGGACGGTGTGTTTCTTTATTGCATCCTCTGTATTAATAGTAGTTATTGTTTCGTTAAATTACTTCGAATGGCTAGTGTTAAATAATGCATGTATGTTGTTTATTTAAGAGTTTACCTGACTGCTGAATAAAATGACTCGAATCAATTGCTTCATCGCACAAGTTTCTAACTTTGCCGATACTATCTGCATATTGTGCTTTCAAATTTTCGAAATGCTCATTTGCTGCTTGGTTGTCTGGATAGGCCATTCGAATTCTTCCAGCGTTGATTAATTGTGGAGTGAGACTTTCTACCTAATAATCGTTAATACAAATATCATGAGCTTCTCTAACTTCAACGAGAATTTTAGGACAAAGTATTTTATCTTACTTGAGAAGCTCCGAAGAGTAGTGCTTCCGCCAGCTTTTTGTTATCTCCACATCCTCCAGCGGCAACCATTCTAGCAGTTTTTGCAGCTCTGCCACTGAACTGTTGAAGAAAAGCAGCTCGTTCTACGAAGTTCTGCTCCCTTCCTGGAGTACCCTCAGGAACTTGTACAGCTTCAGTAAATAACTTCAAAGGAGTTGTAGTATCTACGAAATCTTCAACGACTCTGTTGATAACAGCAGTCTGAATTTTGTTTTTCAACTCGGCCAACTTATGAACCAACTGTCCAGCAATTGCTTGGGCTTGGGGTGAGTTCCCATCCCCTCTTCTACACATTTCCCCAAGAGTATGAAGCAAAGAATCAACTTCGTCACTCAGATTCAACAACTCAGCTTTTTGCACTCCAGGTAGACCATCAGCGACTTTACGGGCTTCGTCGACAATAAGAGAAATAGCTCTTTGACCCAACCCTCTGTCATCTATGCTAGGATTAGCAAGCCACCTGCGGGCTTGTTCCAGACGTCCCGTCACAGTATGAGCTGGCTGAAGAATTCCAGATCTCTCGGCATTTGTCACAGCTCTCAGCACGAGTCCATTCAGCTCTGCGAGTTTTTGCTCAATTCCTTTTGCTAAACTTTCCGCTTGTGGTGAATCTCCTTGTCCAGCTTGCCGCAGTTCACACAATCCATCCGTCATGGAATAAATGTCTCCACACATTTTACGAATCGGATCTCTGTCTTGAGGTAAACACCGATCGGAGACTTTCATTGCTGAGTCTAGAACTCCTCTAACCGACTTCTCTCCCACGCCTCCTCTTAATGCTCTCGGGTCCTGCAATAAAAACATGCTTAATCCTCTAACTTCTGATGGAATACTTTGATAAACTTTGACCTACGACTTACCCTTAGCCAGTCATGAGCTGCTGTCATTTTACTATCAATGACTTGTAACGCTCTTTTCATTCCAGTAAGGTTATCTGCATCCCACTCATCCTCATCGTAAGTAGTCAGTTGGAGAACCCTTATGATCTCATTCAACTCGTCTGTCATCCTTTGTGCCAAATAGTCTCGATTCATTCCTGCTTCGTCTGCTCCCTTACCCCCTGTCGACACATTATCAGTGGCACTTGATTTCATGTAATGAACCACTTTTTCGCGTCTTAGCACAACTCGTTCCATGCTGAACTACACATTCACGAACTAACTAACTAACCACCTAGTTGTATTTAACTTGACTCCTACCTTGAGAGTGAATCTGAATGTAAATTTTCATGCTACAGATGAGAATTGGAGTGAGAGTTTTGACTTCCTCCAAGCACCGGATCAAGATATCCCTATGAACTTGGTGTGTCAACTCTTTCTGGCGGCCATCAACTTCCCGGGAGACCTACAACAAGTACGAGATATCGGGACATTTGCCAATATTCTACTTCCTCCCATTAATATCAACGCAGACGATAAATAACCCGTATCGATTAAAAAACCACAGTACCTTGCTAAGACATGGGCTTAAATCGCGAACAAATCGAACTAAATCTTCAAGCGTGTCGACAACTTCTGCTACAGCCAAATAGTCCAGAACACGCTTACATTCTCGAATAATTTTTCGGACTTCTGACTCATCAAAGCACAACAAAAGAGATGAAGTTCCCTGTAAGATCCCTCGAGACCCCTCAATAAGTTTTTTCCTGGCTGGAACACTGAACGGATCCAATTTAAGCATTCCAGACGCTTCTTCCAGCAATTTAGACGCACTCTCCACCCGCAATAGGGCTGCTGGCATGTCTTGTCGTAAAATTGCATCGTCTGAGCTTTGAATTGTTTCCCGTCCTACTTTCACCAGGTTCTGAACAGCTCGACTCACAGCGAAGACGGGTTTTTCCAGATCTGGCATAGCATTTCCATCTTCTGCTTCTTCGTGTAGGATGACCAGCCTGGACACCTGAAATTGATACCATAAAGTACAATAGCTTCATACACACTCTTGATTATTCAGTACGTTTCAGCATTTAACTAA
>JAQGAD010003308.1:0-10624 GCA_034696625.1 Isotomurus palustris
ATACGAGCGACATCCGTGATGCGCACATGAGCTGTGGTGAACCTTCCGTCTTTGCTTTGATCCGTGGAAATCCTCGTGTCTCTCTGCGGTCCAATTGCAAAGGGGTCTTTGTAAGAGTCCTTGTGGAAGACGATGTCTGGCGGAGGATCTCCACTCGCCCTGCACCGAAGAACCGCCTTCCCACCGACCTCCGTCGTCACATTCTTCAACTCTTCGATCACCGGCTTCGTCACCACAAACAGCCGAGACGTTGACGTCTGGAATCCCGCTGTGTTCCTCGCAGTACAGCGATACAGTCCGGAGTCTTCTGGCTTCAGCCCGTCGATTTGCAATGTTCCTTTGTATCTACAGAAGAAATCCTTTTAATTTCAAAATTCAAAAACATTCGAAATTTTTGAAAATGTCCATTGAATTTACTTGTCAACAACGTGGCGTTCTAAGCGAGACAAATCTTCGTGCCTGTGATTCACCCATTCGTATTCCGGAGCTGGTTTCCCTTCAGCAAGACACGCGAAATGGGCACTTTCCCCTTCAACGCCTTCCAAATCAACTGAATCTGAAATCATCTTCGGCTTCTCCTGAACTTCAACCTTAAAAAACAAACCCATTTTCCACTTAAATTCCATCCTTATTAATTGCTAATCATTCTTAACTGAATCTTAATTAAACTGACTTACTTTAATATGCCGTTCCTCAACAGTTCCCAACTGGACAACACGAACACGACACGTGTAAACTCCCTCATCTGCATCCCCAACGTCTCTAATCACTACTCCGTCCTTGTCAATTACATAATGCTCTGCGCAACAAGAACAACCACCAAATCAATTAATTAATTTGCTCTAATTAGTCTAATTAATCTTAAATCACAGCTACCCAAGACCCATTCACCTGTGTCATTAATAAGACGGTGATCTTTCTTCCAATCAACTTGAGGAACGGGATCTGCCTTCACACGACACTTCACCTTGTAATCTGACCCTTTCACGGCATATTGGAATTCTGGGGCATCCTCAAATGTTATCGGCACTGCGGGCAAGTCCAAGCATTTCATTAGATATCAAATGATAGAGTTTAATTAGATCAATCAAATTATTTCAATGATCTCACGGAAGGCTTTAAGTGTAAACTGAGTCTCCAAGTTGAGATTAGTGGCATAAGTGGCAGTGCACTTGTACGTCCCCAAGTCTTCTTCCTGAACTGACGAAAAGAGGAGCGTGAGTGAGCCCACCTGGTCCTGCATCACCTCCACCCTGAACAATCAATTAATAATTAATTAATTAATTAAATTCTAATCACCCATCTTCAATTAAACACACTATAAAATAAATCATACCGTGGATCATGTGGCTCAATAAGCTTTCCATCCGGCCACCACCAACGAAAATTCGTCAACCTCTCCGGCAGGTCAACCGACGCGACACAAGTGAAGACTGACGAATGACCCAAAGCGCGTTGGTAGAGTCCATCGCTCGACTCAGGAACAATTCGAAGTCCCTCTTCCGACAACCCATCGCCTAATTTATGAATTAATCAAAGTCCCACTTTATTAACCTTAATCTACGAGAGCATTAATCTTAATCTTCCCAAATTACCAAACATTCCCATTTCCTACACAAGCAAATAACATTACTCTACAGTTCTACACAACATCAGACTACAATGGAATATTTTATGACTCATAAAAGCATATCGCACAATCAACACAATAAATAAGCTCGTGTTTATGCAACCCTCTCATTTCTTTCCTCACAAACTCACAACAAACATCCACACACTTCTTCTTATTCATTCACTGCCAAGGTTAAAAGGATGACAAGTGTACTTCAAATTCAAATGCTCAAAATTCTTTACAAAATCGGAACAATACACAGGCGGCAGCATAAAATTAAAATCTATTTTTAACCCTTTCACTGGGTGTAAAAGTAAAAAGGAATTTATGATGGAGCAATATTAATATTAAGGTCACCTCCACCTCCAAGTGACTCCCAATCCAATCAGGCCACACAACAGCATTAAGAGATTAAGTTGGATTACATGAAGGAAGAAGGAGACAACGGAGTATGAGGAGTCTTTCACTACAGTTTCACTTAAGTGTAATGCGTCACCCGAAAGAAGAACACACACAACACTGAAGTACTAAAGTATAAAGGCCACATGAATAAGTCATGAGCACTTGTCCTCAGCAATGCATCACTTCATCCCTACCCATTCCTTCCTGCCTGCCTTCATGCAGATTTGAGATTTTTATTATCGCACAAACACACACACACATGCTACACAATCCCCAAAACCTACCTAGATATGTACATACATTAACAATACACGTCTTTTGTTAACCCTTTTGTTCCCAAAAAAGAAATCACCAATATCTATTTCAAATTGACCCTTTATAAACTTACAAACTTATAAATTTTTTACTTCTCCACAAAAAAAACCTCCAGCAAAAAATTCCTTCAAGCGAAAAAACCAAAAACAATTTTTTACTCACCGAGTAGAAGCGAAATGAAGAAAATAACTCCACTCTGTCTGATTCCCATAACGGAGAGAATTCTTCAATTTAAATCACAAACAAATAAATACACTCTGAACTTTTCACCGAACACTTTTAAAGCATAAAACTATGCTTGCAATTTATTATTTTATGTGAAATCTCTGATGCTCCTCCACAACATGAGATCAAATATAAAATATCAAATATCAAATGTGTGTTAAGAAGTAGAAGTTGTAGAAGAAGTCGGAGTTTTTGCAAATATATTCGCACACTCTGCTGGACTATTAGGCGTTATTTCTATTTGGGCAGAAGTGGAGGTCATGTCGCTTAAATGTTAGAGGTATACTGGGTGGGTGTCCTCCTACACTTTTAAACTTTCAAACTATTCCCAATTCAAACTTACTACACACAGCCTACCAACTCACATTTGCTCTTGACACTCACCAAAACTTAATTGAGTTTGTGACAGAAATAAATTGGCACCGGAAGTCAGTGCAGATCGAATTACGGGAAACTTGGCCCGAACTCTCTTTCCTCTCTTCAGAGATGCGTGTCTCTCTTGTTAATGGATCTCACACACACACAAACACACATCTCTCTCTCTCTCTCTCCTATGACTATATAGTGAATTGTGTTAGTCTTTCTTTGGCCTTTGCAATTTTGTCTGCAGTTGTTGGCCAGAGGAGAGATGATGATATTTAAGGGCAGTGATGACTTAAGCTGAGTTTGAAGATGGAGGGAGAGGTGGGGAACCCAATCCGCGTGTTCACGTTCACCTGCACAAAAGACCCGTTTTTTGCGCAACCACCACCACAAGCACAACCAAACTAACAAGACCAACCACACCGGACAGGTAAGTGCCTAAAGAACCTAAAGATAATAACGTGACCACAAACTCCAACTTTTCCACTTCCACTTATCTCTCACCTCTGCAACTCACTATACACACAACCACTCCTTAGTACAGATTCATTTATATTGCAATTCTTAATTTACCCTATATGCATTTAATATATCTCACTGTGTTCTATGACCAAATTAAAATTTAATAGTTGCATGATAAATATTTCAATTTTAGCTAAAATTTATGCGTGCAAAACTATTCCCACAATGAGTCAGAAGCACGTTTAATTATTGGTTTGGATTTTGAAATAAAATAAATTTTATAAATGTACTAATCGTAAGTTCTGCGAATTTCCAGCTAATGCAAAAATATATTTTACTTGTACAAAACGAACCTCACTCAATAATTTGCGTGAATTCGCTAGTCTGTTCTCGTTGAAGGCTGTCAGCAGGAAGGATGGATGTAAATGCAAATGTAACTAACCACATGCAGTGTGAACTGAGTTGATGATCGTTTCGTTGGTCACTCTGGAAGACAATGAGATGAGAAGCCGTAAAAGAGTTTATATTGCAGGCAGACTACTCTCAACTTGAACGAAGCCCCAAAAAGACTTTCGAGGCATTCGTGTGTTTGTCTTTGACACGGAAATGCTCCTTTACTCTTTCCTCCAGTCTCTCCCGTAAACTAACTTTGATTGTTTCCTCTTTGGCTGACTGTGTGTGCTGGAGATTGTGGAGATCGCCAGTCGCCTATTCTCGTTCTGTGTTCCCCTTCCTTTCGAGCTTCGTGACATGACAAATCAGAGCAAACAGATCAATGAATCATCCACACAACTGCTCCCTTCCAGCCATCCAGTGATTCCAGTCATCCAGGCCACTCACAATCACAAGAATCACAATGTATAAAATGTATAATGTCTAATCCATTCTCCAGTACATAAACGGGTGTGAACAAAGCCCCAGTACATACGCATACCTACTTACTAAAACTAAACGCAACCAATATTCTCCTTCCACGGATTATTATTAGTCCCCTGTCACTTTCGATTACCCTGATTTGTGGTGACATTTATTTTATACCCTACTCCTTACCTTCTCCCTTTTATTCCTTAGTTTCCCCTCACTCATATCAACACCCCAAAATAAATCTAACGACTCCCAAAACTGCACAACCGAAACTAATAAGTTCACAAAGATTTCATCAGTCGTATCTCAATTTCACCCTCTGCACTCTGCACACACATCTCAATCTGAGCAATCTAAACAAATGAACCTCATCTCTCCCTTCTCCTAAAATTAATCTGCAGTCCTAAACTAAATGCACGTGACAAAATAAATCAACCCCGAATTAGAAAGGCTATTTAATTGCCTTAAAATCCACATGCCACATATGGTCATGAATATTTGTCATTGACTAAAATATTTATTGACAATAAATTTTATTGCGCTTAGAACTTCCAATTCTAATTAAATTTCGATTAATAAATACATTTTATCTATAAAATATTCACTCAATACAAAATATTTAAAACATTTAAAAACCGTCAATAAAACTGGATCAAATTTTACGTACTATAATTGTGCCAGTAAATATTTGTACGTAATAATAATACTTGAAATACCAAACTAAGAATATTAAGCCCAGGCCTAGGCATTCTTTTTAGCCCAGTCAATTTGGGTTGACTGGGCTTATTACTTTACATATTAAATTGCTTGCGTTGCTTTCAGGTCAATTGCACTTGTGTGGGAATTAAAATTTAATTAGCTAGAAATCGCATGTTCCCTAAATTTTTTAATTAAGTGCGACTCTCTTCTCAAGGCGGAGTGTTGTTGCTGTTGCTTATAACATTAATCTCTTTCAAATCCCCACTTTCTATTTTCTTAAGATTCTCAATCGACGGAACTTTCTGAGAAATTTCTCTCAACGCTTTTGCTTCCTCCTCAGCCAAAAGTCGTTCTTGTCTCTTCGCAGCGATTGCAGTTCGCTTCCTGAATTTAATATTTGTCTTCACAATCATCGGCAGTGTGAGAAGAGTCGGCAGAACGATTTCTTTCTCTTCATTCGACACTGTCACAGTCGCCGTTGACGTCTCCGGAGGACTGTTGTTTAGTTTAATGGACGCCAATGTGTGTGGCAGTTCAGGAGGCACCACTCCATCCCAGTAAGGATCCTTCTGCAACTCGTGACTTATGAAATGCATCTTATCCACAATGGAATACGAAACCTGAGATTCCAAACATAATTTAAAGATTAATTAATTAATTAATTAATCAAACAAATCAAACTCCTTCCTCACCTGCAAATGCCTATCAACCATCCAATTCAACTCAAAATCATAGTCATCATCTCCAAAAGGATTCACAAGGCTCTGTGCAACTTTAAGCCATCCGATGTAAAAGAGAAATTGAAGGACGGTGAACACCGGAATAATCAGGTCGAGTTCTTCCACTCCCAACTTCCCTTTCTCTGATCAATTCCAATCAAACAAACAATCAATCTCAGCCCTCTTGTTATCATCTTTAATTAATTAATTAATTAATTAATTACGTTTAGCTCTGTCTTCATCCAAATGAATCCACTGACGTCCCATGAGACAAGAGAGGAAATACGAGTAGACAGCCAACATCACAACTTGAGTGTAAACGAGAGGAACACGAATCCGATCAAAGCACAGCAGAAGATTACACTGATCTTTTATCTTGTTTAATTCATCCAACATGGCTTTCGTCCAAGTGTCGCTGTTGATCTTTCCATCCGCTCGAGCTTGACACACCAGCGTTGTCGCCCAAACCAACGGAATCCAGTGCGTCTGATACTTCGGAATACCTGCCGAGTTATCCAAACATATTTTTTTAATTAAATAGAGATCACGACCATCTACACATTTTTCTCATGTTACCCGCAATCACATCTTCCATAGCGTGTTTCTCATGTTCCAACAAGAGTCCTGCAGCAATAAAATGATCCATCGTTGGAAACCTCTTCTTCGTTTGTGTGCTGATGAGTGTGAAACACTGAGTAATCGAGAGACAAGTGTAACGACAGATTGTCCGTCGAAGAAGTCTCTCCTCATCTTCAACTCCTGAGATCACAAAAGCATTCTCAATCAATTAATTATGTCATGTATACTTTTAACATACACTCCCATTGTTAATTAGATTAATCAATAACCTCTGATTGAAGTATTCACCCACATAGCTAGCGTATCAATCCACGGCACAATTTTGTACTGTGCCCACCACCGTCCAATAACGAGAGACACGTAGAAACCCAGCACAAACGAGACAGGAATTAGAGTTCCATACTTCTCGCAGTAAATTGCAATCTTCTCAAAGAGTCTTTGTTGCTCAGAGGAAAGCCCAAATCTGTACAATGCGCTTATCGCTCCGTAAACCAAGAGAAAAATTGACAAGTCCGCCCACACTAATTTAAATATACTTCCCTTCCATCTCAGCAAAAGATGCTTTAGAGCTCCACCAAACCGACTATCAATCGAATACGGAACTGTCATTATCACGGCAATGCTGGCAACTTAATTACAACACTTTATTGGAGCAAATTAAGAGTTAATTAAAAACTGCAAATCTTAAAATCAACACTCTACACTCACGGAGAAAGTACCCATGCACCATGTGTGCTGTGAGTACTGCTGAGATTCGTGAGGAGAGCGAGAAAGGGTGAAAGTTGGAACTTGGAAGTAATCGTTCCATTCGTTCCAAAGGAAGTTTGTTTTGTGCTTGGTCGATATATCGACCACTTTCTTTCCCTTTGTCTAACACAACAGAAAGGACGAAGATCATAGAATCCAAAACAAAAACTTCAACGAGTTAAATATTCACTAGATAACATGCCAACTTAGTTCATCGTTGATTGAACTTTCACGGATTATTGATTGGGTAGAATAAATGAGAATCGAGAGCGAAAGAAAAGGTTATACTCAACCATACGAACATAACGGTGTAATAATTTAAGGCTGAGTTTAGGAATGCAAAAGCACAGCTAGAATTTTTTTTACAATTTTATCCCACTCGTATTTCTAAAAGCATTGCAATTTGCAATTCCTTTCTAAATTAAAACTTGAAGGTGAAGTTCAGCTTTGGGATGATATTAAATTTTAAAATTTCAGCAATGTCAGTGTCAGTATAAATATTACTTCTTAATGGAGTAACTTATGACGTTCTATTAATAATGCATAGTACGGTTTCAATGTTAATAATGTGGTGTTCCTTTATTGCTTTATTGCGTTGGTAGTTTGGTAGTTAATGTATCGTGAGCGAAACATTCTTGATTACTACCAAACTATTAATGTCTAATGTCTACACACAAACCACAGAAAGATTTTGATGACTTTTAATGTTGGTTTATTCTCCTGGCACCTGATGATTGATGAATATTATCAACATTAACAATTAATCCACTAATCAAATCCTAATTAAAAGCACGGAATTTATATTCAATGGGATATTCAGTAGATATTTAGATGCCTTGTAAACACGCAAAGTAAAAATATCTACTATGGAAAATGGAAAATTATCCCAATTATCACTTTTACTGCGTCGTTCCTAATACGAACAACTACACTCCCCAGCTATTCTCATTCAAAATGACTTTATTTCATCATTGGATCCTTCTTAATCGTAGACAGGAGCCATAAAAAATGCCATTCTAATTTGAAATATGTCACACATGAATTCCAGACTGGCATTTTATTTGAGGACGGATGGAAAAGTGTGTCGTGTGGTCTAGCCACTCCACATTAGTACACTCTAACACATTCTCTTTTAAGGTAAAGTTTGATGCACGAGTTCTAGCAGCAATAGCAGCACGTAAAAGAGCAGAATTCCTTCCAACATTTTGTCCAGTTCTCCGTGACATATATTGCTGTAATTAGCATATTGTATACTGTCATGCATAAAGATGATAAAAGGTTGAAAGTAGAGTTTTACTTTACATTATAACCTTTCAGCGAAACTAATTGCGGGCAAAGGATCAACAGATTCTTTCACTTAACATTTACAATTGCAATATGAGTATATGATCTTCGTCTCATAACACCATTTTAATTTATCCACGACCCACAAGTCTTGTAGCGTTATTTTAATTCGTAAAATTAGGATTCTGTAAAAATGCAAAACACATTTTGCTAAAAACGGATTTTATCTACTTTTGAAATACTGTCAGCTTTGCTTCTACACATTGATTCTTCCATCTAAAGTAGTCCGTAGTCGTGTAGTAGTTCTTCCTAACGGAAAAGTTCACTACAAAAGTTCCAAACGCAAACAGGTTGACTTAAGCCTTCAATGCATTTAAAATATTTAAATACATTAATTTTAAACTTCGATTAAATCCTCTACACCATTATTCATCGCGCTTGTCTCGTAGGCTTTGTAAGTAGTCTTTGACGGAACACCCACTTGTAGTTTTAACTTAAAAGAAACAATAGACTAGGGTAGATTCGATATGAATTAATTTCAAGTGTTCAGTACCGTTCTCACTCACACATTTATATTACTACAGTTTCAATCTCCCAGTTTTGGGAACTGATCACTGACCAACCCAAATACCGGCAAATACCAATACAATATCTTCTAATATGGCAATCTAGCGAATGGAATTTATCCGAACAAATTAAGTCCAAAATAAATAACCATTATTTTTACATTCATGAACTTTATTACAAACTTAATTGAGAAAAATTAGTAAGCTAAGCTTGAGATTTAATTTTCGAGGAAGGACACATAAGAAGTTAGATTAGGAAGGTGAGGTTCTCCAGCGCCGACAGCACAAGAGACGCTTCCACTCACAGGACGTTCCTGCGGAGTGACAAGCATCGTTTCAGCTTCATAATTCCATCCTGGCTGTGTTCCTATGATATTTATCACTCCTTGCTGATCCAAACCCAAAAGAGATCCCAGAGCTTCAACTCCAACTGAAGCGTAAGCCGATGACACAAGCGACAGTTGCTCTTGCCTTACACGCTCTACGATTCAAACACAGAAACCAACATTAAGTTAATCATCTGAACAATTACTTTTATTCGCCAATCAAGATTTTGTCACTCACCGACTAGAGACTGAACAATCGGAGCAATAGAAGGCGGCCAATGAGCAGCTGCAGCCGCAGCGAAGAAAGCAGGAAGATCACGAGAAGCCAAGAGAACAGCAAGAGACCACAATTCAGGCAAAACTGATGGCGGAGTCTTCAGCGCTGCTGGAATGCGTTTCCAAATCCATCTCACGTTCTCTGTCTAATCAAACATCAAACCCACCATCTTAATTTAATAACACATCAAATAAAAGCCAACAAATCCCTTCAAATTATTTCAAATAAAAAATACCCTGTAATCCTGGAGCAACGACAAAGCCAACAGAGACGCGTACCCATCCGCCCCCAAAGACGACCCTTCCGCAGTCCCCGCTCCGCCTTCCAACTCTCTCCTCTCCAAACTCCGAATCTGCTCCTCCACCTCCTTCGTTCCCAACATCCTCAACCTTCCCACTTTCAAAAACGCTCCCACCAAATTTCGAAACCGACAGGATAAAATTAAAACCCGGTGTGTTTATTTACTTTTTACTTGAGGGAAAGACGAGATAAAATTCAAATTTAAAACTCGCGCGGTTTTCCTCGCCGGGAGATTCAAGACTTCATTTCCTGCTGTCATTCTCTGTGTCGGTGGTGGCCAGCGTGGAGCGTCCACGGAGGAAACCTCCCTCAGTGCGAGTAAGATAGGCACCTTTAACACGAGTAAGATAGGGCGGAGTGTGTGGACGGGGTGGCTGGAGATGAGTCAATGCCACGAGACACACTCACTCTGCCTTCCACTATCAGTCAAGTCAAGTCGCCAATCGCCAAGTGTGGTAAACAATGGTGATTCAATGAAGGGGAGTATTTTCTATTTCGCGTCGCACAACAAGAAGAGAAATCATTAACACTGTAAACTGTTCACAATTCACAATTAACTAACTGAGGAGTCAACTAAACTTAATGTAGTTCAGTTTCACTTCCCGAGTAGTCAAATTGAAAGCAGGAAGAGAAAGAGGAAAGTTAAAGTAGCTTCAAAAAATGGGGACGACTTGGTGGCGGGGAAGGAGAGGGAAAAATGCCGTGGAACTGTCGTTGACGGTGGTGAGTGTGATATTCTTGATTGCCGTATTCTCCACAACGGAAGCGTCGTTGTCGGTGAGAAGAGCGAGGGATGTACAGCAAAAGACTAAGGAGTTGACGTGGGAGAACGATGATCTGGTTTTAAGCAGAAACAGACGAAGTGCTGCAGGAGCTAATGACGT
>JAQGAD010003309.1:0-10614 GCA_034696625.1 Isotomurus palustris
ATTAAAAATTAAAATTGATTGGCACCTCATTGGCATCCAGTTTCCCTTCATTTCTCTTCTTATGTAACGATTGTAACTTTAAAAGAATATAAATAAGAACAATAGATTAACAAGACAGCTAAGTCAATTAATGAAGAATGGCGACCAATTACACGACTTTACTCCATTACAACAGAACTCAGGTCAGGTATTCACTCCAAGCATAAAAAGTATCCTAGTCAATATACAAGCCAATATAAAAAGAATAAAAATATTGTGTAAGTAGTCACTTGAATATTGATCCATTAATTCAAGGTTGCATTTTAGAAATTGCTTTGCAAGTCTTTAAAGTGTTTGAAGTACTTGAGAACTATCTACTGCTGCCTGTTACTTGCACGTGTAGTGTAGTCAAATGCAAAGTATATTAATAATACTAAATTACAATTGCACTCAAGTCTCGAGGAACTCATTCATTCATTCGTTCTTTTAATATAGAAACAACTAAAGAAATCTCCCACAAATAGGTCAGTGCACAAGTGATTTATCAATAGATGATTGTGTCCTTGTAGTATCGAACATTACTGATTGTAATTACACTTCAATCTCTCTGTAGTCATCGTTCAATGTAGAAATGCAAATGCTGATTGAACTTTATTGATGTAAAATAAAATATAAAGTGGTTGGACTTTCAAATATAAATCCAGTCTATATTACATCCTACTAACAACAACTTAAATGGATGCACCACTAAGCTGCTATCGCTATCTCAAAGTTAGTTGATACATTTGTGACTACCCAACTAACGAAGTGCTTAAACACGAAATTGGCTGTGCTTGCTTATATACACAAAGACATCACAGAGAAGCCTCTTCTGAACATTTTCTGTGTTAATGATAGCCGATTGAATTCTCTTCTCTGTATCGCACACAATCTGTTCTCTCGTCTTATTTTTGTCAGCCACTTACTTATCTCATCCACACTGAAGAGGGACTAACTATGAACCTGACTGAAGCAGCACACGATGACACGGAATAAAGTGGAATGGAATGTTTGTTTGCAAATAACTCTGAGTCAATGAATTAAGTAATGATCCTTGAAAGGGGCCGAGAGTCATGCATCTCATCAAAGTTATTTATCTAAAGACTTCTTCTACTCTCTCAACTAGTCAAGCCTACTCAACACGTTATTTATGATTCGAGCTAATCAAAGTATCCGGTCTCTTCTCTAAAAAGGCTCTTTTGAAATCTGATAGTCTCGATAGAGTTTTTCTATTCGAATATTCGAACCAACAAGCAACGATTCCCTTGCCTCGTGTTATATAAAACACAGAGATAATAATAATAAATAAGTCCTAAGTTCAAACTTTGTTTAAGTCTACATTATTTCTTTCGAACTAGGAGAGGAGATGCTTCCATTACAATCGTGCGTTTCTTGGGATAAAAATTCATAAACTTCTCACACACTTGCGTTGTTGCGTATAATATAATGTTATCTCGTGGTGCGCTTGTGGTTAATCATCACGAGGCAGAAAAATTATATACAGTTTATTGTGTTTGTGCAGTAAAAAGAACCAAAGAGTTATTTCAAAGGTAATGATGCTCTCGTCTGTCCCGTTACTCTTCTCAAAATGTTTTAGAGTTTTAGATAAATGGATGGGAGAATGAGATAATTTCCTCTTTCTTATGAATTCCCTCAGATTTTCAACGAATGAAGCTGAGGGATGTCTTCAAAAATCGATCCCCATTTCTTCACTTGATAAAAGCAGCAGATCTGACGAGATTACCTAAATGCAAAATCCATGTTTGTTCTTGTGTCTTGTTGCATCACAAACAACTCACGCAGTATTTTTTTTAAATAACAGGAAGGACTTAAACGTTTAATTCATAAACATCTTCATCATTTTTTACACTACAGTTTAGTATTTTTACTTGCACATATCTTGAAATCTTCATTTATAAAAAATTCAGGCAGCAGCAGGTAGTATGCCATTAGGACTTCAAGTAAAATAAAACACCCGTTAATCTCAGTTAAGTTGCTTCGTAAATCCCATCCAACTTCCAACGGAGTACAAAATCCAACAAAGCAACTCTACTCGTCGGCTTGTTATGTTCAATGAAACTAGTAATTTTGTATTTTTATAATAAACAGAATTTTGCTACTAAACAGATTATTACGTAATGGCAAAATGACTTAGAGAGCTGCTGGTAGTCCATGTCAATCTTCGAAGTGGCTTCATTCGTTACTCTAACATATTTACGTGCAACGTGTAGGTCATTGTCTCGCATTGTAAAAAAGCAAAAAAGCTCTTTTGTTTTCACCTGTGTGTTAATTCGATGAGTATGCAATAGTTTAAGTGCATCTCTTGAGTGAGTGGGTGGCTTCGTTGGCAAGTAGGTTTATGTTTGGAGTTTGGAGTCTCAGCTTAAAACAGCTTTCAATGATGCTCACTTTGCACTTTAACCAAACCACCCATCTCTTTACTAAACTTACCTTTCCCACATTCTCGCAAAAATCCTCATCATCTTTTTTTTCCTCCTAACAGTTCTCCAAATTTTGGTCAAAGCAACGGACCAGGCAAACCGAAACATGATCGTATCTTCCTACTAGCAAAATTCAGCCGCATATTAATTCACTTTTGTAACTTCAAGAATATTCATGTTTACAAAACCATCTCCAAATATTCAATCTATGACACTTCAAACTTTCGATTAGCAGAAAAAACGACCTAAATATGAATTTCCTGAATTTTGCTTCCATTCCTAAGTCAACTGTGCTGCTGCCCATCATTTCCTCTGAATTTTACGATCGTCAATAAAGAGTTCATGGTGGCGAGAGTTTTGGAGTTTTGGGTGAAATGAAAAATCTCACAAGAGACACATCAAAGCTTTTCTTCTGTCTGAGAGCCCCGAGTGTATCCAACAATCCGAAATCCAAGAATCCAACGTGGAAGTCGAGAATGAGGACGTGGAGTAAGTAAAGTGCTCCTCCTGATCTCTTCGCTCAAACACAACCACCCATCCCAAGTGCTGTAAGTCTAACACACAATTTCACTATGCATCCTCCCTTGTCTCCTCCAAATAGCTTTGATGATCCTTCACAACCAAAAGTCCATCCTACCAGAAAATATGAACGCAGACTGTAACAGATGCTGGGGATAAAACCTTTGACTAAACTTTCCACTTCTCCCGTACACATCTCATCTTCCTCCAATCTCCCATTTTACTTACATTCCACGCAATATTTTTATGCGCATTTCTACAACACATTCAAAAAGTATTCACTTTTCACTTCACTAAACCATGTGTAGTCTACTCTGATTTCTATTCAATTAAATTACACAATGAAATCGAATACAAAATAAACCCGTCTAGTCTCGAGTCTCAAGTATACCTGACCTGTGAGCGGTATACTAAAATTGGGACCCATTAAATTAAACCTTCGACACGATTTCTCCCCTTTTCTTGTTAATTTTAATAACACCTGAACGTTGAAACAACAGATGTGTGATATTTATTCTGGAGCAAACTCACTTGTACACTAAACACGCTTTTTTCTTAATTCTTTTGCATTTCATTTGAAGATATTAAATTCACAGCAGTTGCAACTTGTAACACAAACAAGTACAAAGTATTATGGTAATTTAGTAATTGAATTATTAAAAAAGAACTGCATATGTTTCTTAACCTGCATGCACTACATAAAAGAAATGTATTAAATTAAACCCAGCCACGTAGAATTAATTCCAATAAATAAATATGTACTCAACATCTCAAGTCTAACACACTCACGCTCCAAATATATTTAGCAGGTTGCAGGCAGGTGTCATTAATTTAGAAAGGTGAGACGAAATTAAAGTGTTCTAGACTTCTAGAGCCAAAGGCAATATAAAAAATATCTAGTAATCTAGAAAAGAATCATCATTAAACTAGGCAAAATGCAGTGTCAGGCCGACTGTAGTTTTATCTTGAACACAAGCACAAGACAGAAAAGCTTAAGAAAAGAATGAAGAAAAAGAAGAAGAGTTTCAGTTTCGCGACCAACATCAAAGGTTTCGGAATCTGAGCTCTCCTCTTTCTTGGGAATCCCATTGCGTGTCTCTCTTCTAGAGACTCTTCATTCCCGAGTAATTTTCGAAGTGGCGAATGCACTCCACTTTACACACGTCTAGTATACCAATTCCCACTCCTCACAATCTTACGACTTCTTACACAAAAACTGACTGCGATTCTACACACACACAATGTTCAATATTCCTAAAAGTAATCTTATCAGTCCAACCCGTCAATATTGCATGCAACAAACCAGTATAAATTAATGTGTAAAAAAAATCCCCAATGAATTATAAATTACTGATGACACAATTACACACCTGGCCCATCAGCAAGTGAGCATCTTTAGATATCGATTAACTACTAATTACTAATTTGCTAGTGAAATGGGAGATGAAATGAGATGAGAGAGGCTCCGCCACTTGAGCACGGAAATCTCTATGAAATTAAATGAGCTGAGTGTCGGCTGGTTTGGTTCAACTCTTTCATTCTGAAGCTGAAGTTGACGCTCATCCTCCTTCTTTTCTCGACTCTAATCTCATCCATCTCTCAGCCCATATACGGAAGAACTGAAGAACGCATTCCCTCTTTTTATAAACCAGGCTTTTGTTTTTTACACCAAATCTTTTGAATTCCCAGCATTCCTTTATTTGAACAGTTTAACGGGCACAAATATTACAATACGATGATTATGTCCTCTTCACTCTCCTCCTCCTCCTCACTTTCTTTCTTCCCATCTCTACTTCTGGCAAATTCTCCCAGTAATTTAATCTCTCACACTTTGTTTCCATTCTTTCTGTAGTAATTACTCCAATAACACGAGAGACTTTATACTTTGATGCTTCAAGTTATGCAAATCACAGGCAAGTCAATAGAAATAGGAGGAACACTCACACACACACACACACACACACACACACACACACACACAGTAGACATCAGATACAAAGGGAAATAAATGGTATACAAAATGTAAGGAACTTGAAGAACGGCCGCAATCATGAATCCAGCAAAGCTTGCAAGTGAGTCTCTCGTATCTCGAGGTCATGTCATGTCTCAAATGTCTTAGGCGTAACCTCACTATTTTGTGCAATTTGACTTGTGTTCTTTTAAAAAGTAAAAACTCCTTCGACTCCTGATTATAATGTTGGAGATTTAAAGTATACTTCTAGTCTCTATAATTTCTCCCCGTCCGTCGATTGCCTACTCTCTTGTAAACTAATATCATGAAAGAAAAGCAGAAGGCTGTAATCTTTGAGGAGGAGGAACGAGTTCTTGTACATCGATCTGTCTATCCGTCCAACACACACACACACACGTTACACGTATATACCTTCCATATGATATATCTCTCTATATAACATCTCTTTATATCTTTATACAGATGGCTACACACTACACATAAAGAACTTCGTTATGTTATTAGGGACACACTAAATTCTCTCCATCTTCTCAACATGTTCAGTGTCTTTAAAAGGAGATTAAAAGATTTACGCGGAAGTGCAGCACCATTAAATTCAATGTCACAATTTAACCAACACTACGTTAGAGATTACTTGTCAATTCTAATTTACTTGATTGATCGCTAACCCCAACTCTCTTGCTATCTTCACTCACACACACACACACACACACACACCTCATTGCAAGTGTGAAGAAACCAACAAGTAAACATGCAAATGAACTTACACACAACACAACACAACACACACACATCATTTTGTCGAGGTCTAAAAAATAAATAAAAACTAACAACAACTTCCACCGTCAATTGTGTCGATAGTAAAGTCTCCTGTCGATGGATTACCGATTAGATTGAAGGAAAAACATAATTGCCCGTGTGCTCTGAGTAGCTGAGAGAGTTGTCTTATCTCTTAAGAAGTTAATCATGTCAGTTCTCGCAGTCTTAAGCAGAAAGGATTAAGACTTTTAACTTTTAAGTGTACACTGTAGACTGGCTTCTTCTCCTTGTTCGCGTGACTTATTACATTCAACTTAAACATTCATTTTCTCACTAATAACACACCGAGAGAGGTTGTAAATGTAAAATAAGTGTGTAGATGTAAAAATACTTCTTTCTTTAGTAGCTCTCTCATGAAAATACACCTAAATAATCTCATTTGTCAAGAAGAAGAAGAAGAAGAAGAGAGGACAGGCGATGTGTGAAGTTCAGTGTCCCACTCCAACCAAACCCATCAAAAAGCTTATTTGTTCACGTACAGTTTTATTTATTCTCCAAAGAATGAAACTCTGAGGCTCGTAGAGTCGAGGAGAATACTAAGAATCACTCGAGCTTGATTCACTCCCAGATAAACTTCTTCTCCGTCCCTACTGTAATTTGGAAAGGCAGTCCACAACTTCTACAATTCTACACACACATAAGTATTTCCACTATATAAAATAAATGCATTTTGCTTCAGGATGCGTGCTTAATGAGCTGTTTAATTAGCATAATCATTATCACAATCTTTATCGTCTTGTATCTCCATCCGTATTCGTTAATTCCCCTACGACCCAAACACACAGGTACAAAAGCACAAGCACAAAAGCACAAGCACAGGTAAGCAGAAGAAGAAGAAGAAGAAGGCCGTGGGTTGCTCACTTGTCAGTTTTACTTGTAGATTAATTCTGCCTCAAGTCAAATAGAAAGGCAAAAGGTGGCTTTACGCGATAAGCAAGCTATCCATTCCTTATTCACTCAAATTCATCGAGAGCGAGTCTCGCAGATTCCTCTCACAAGAATTCTAATAAGGCAATATGCATTATAATATTTCACGATATAAAATCTCCTCTCAAATGTACAGAGTACAGAGGTAAATTCTTCTTATAGCCAACTTCCCCAGTTATCTTTATCATTTTTTGGATGAAATAGTTGAGTCACTGTTACACGTTACAGTCTCTCGACGTGTTCCATTCAGAGTAGGAATCCCATTTATCTATTGAAGTATATTTGAACGGGAGTCTTAATACATTCGCATTACACAGAAGTTTCCCGTGTCCCAAACTTACTACTCTCCTATGTCCTATTCTTTAAGAAGAACTTTTCGCTCAGACTCAACTTTATTTTGTACAGTTTTATTATTGTGTTACATATACTCTGATGAAACCCACTGTCATATAAATAGTGTGTGTGTGTATCTGTACATTTTATTAGAGCCCGATTACATGCAAGGTCTCTCATTCGCAACAACACACACACACACACACAACACAACACAAGTTCTCTGCGAACTTCCAAACTCCAAACTTATTCGGACTGCGGAGGAATGAATAGGAGCATGAAAACAGGAATGACAGCATTCGCACCTCATAACACCATCCTTCTTTGCTTAACTACTCTCATGATGATGAATACACACACACACACAGAAGAGGACATTCTTCCTCTCCATTTGTGTATTTGACATGGCATTGTCACCAGAATAATTGAGCAGGTTGTCACATCAATCGCATTCTTGTTCACCATCTTCGTCATGCAATATTCGACAAGTAGGCTTGTCAGAAAAAAGGTCAGTCTCACATTCACTTACTCCGTCTCTCTCTCTCTCTCTCATAAGGATAAGTGGAATGGATTGATGATGATGATGATGATCGAAAGGAAAAATCTCCTGTTGAGTTTCTCTCTCTCGAATATTGTTGTCATATTTATGCCTTCACACTTCAACAGTGTGTGTCTCTATAAATAATCCACACTTACACAACTTCACCCAAAGAAAAACTTTGCGTTTACGTTTATACCAAAAAGAACTCTCCTGAAAGACTCACTCCCATCTGAACTATATCCCTATCTCTCTCTCTCTCTCTCTGCTCTCTAAAAGGCAAAAGGAAGCACACGAGATGTCGAAGGTTGAAAATTGTCCCTTGTTAATGTGGCATGAAGTTGAATGTGACAACTTTTGCTCCTGAAACCACCACCACCAAAGAATAAAGAATCTCCAATCCTTCAGACTTTACTTAAACTCCACACACCAAGTAGAAGATGAGCTACGAAACCACCAAAAAACTACACACACAGAACTCGATGAGCAATACACTCAAAGCTCAAGCTCAAAGCAAAGCTCAAATGGGGAAAACTTTCCTTCTGCCTTCTTCTTCTTCTTCTTCTTCTGTGGGTCTCCAGATTTTTCCTCAATTTCTAAATACGTACATATGTGGCAGATTGGGTCTACACAAGTCACAAGCTCACAACTCTCTTGTAACAATCTGGCTGGAGTTTCTTCGGAGAGTAGAAAAAGTTTGAAATGAAATTGACACGGGCTTGTCGTTTGCTCTCTTGTAACATTCGAGTGCGTGAGTGGGGAAATTGATGGGTTAGATCTTAAATCCTAAATATGCCCGTCTCTCGATCTCCTATTATTACAAACTATTTCCTTTCTTATTACAAAACTCAGATTCTTCTTCTTCGTTGTCAAAAGAAAAGTGAAAAATGGATTTTACCCGTTTTTCCATCTTGATTTACACACATCCATTCCATCCATGCATCTTTCATAACACACACTCCACTCTCAGCTCACAAATACACACAGTGCAGTCTCATGAAATAATGGATGGATTTCACACACTACACAACCAACAACACCATTTTTAGCTGAGCCTGAGCTGCATACTCATCATCACACGAGAGAGAAGCCTCCACACGGGAAAAGTGAACGCTAAGAGAATAAAAATACTCATGGGACATAATCTAAATTCTTGTAAACGAGCAAATATCTCTGTCAAATGCTCCCTAGTCATCCACCATCCTTGCAAACGTGTGTGTGTGTGTGTGTGTGGGTTCATGAACAAGCTCCCCAAAAATATTCAAACACACTCAAAGCTCTCAAATGTTGATGCATCTTTTTTCTGTTTCAAATCACAAAATTAAACAACCCTAGAAGAACTCTACGCACATCACACCACACCACAACGCACGGGTCTTCTCGTTCCTTTAGTACTTCTTTCCCAAGTAAAAGAAGAAGTGTTAGCTCGTGTACAGAATTTATCACTCCTACGAAATATACAAGACTGCCTATACATCCACTTCTCTACGTGATTTGTTAAGAGCCGGAAGTTTTTTGGGGTGTAAATTAAGGAAACAGAACAGGATATGAGACAAGTTTGAGGTTTCAGAATGAGTTTACTTTCTATGCGAAGGAACAGAGTGAGGAGGAGCATTGCAGGAGCATAAAGGAAAAAGAAGTGTTCTTGTAGAAGAACGACACGAGGGCAGGTGAGGGAATTCTTTACATGCTCATCATCATCAACTTACTTCACACACACAACCAACATCACATCTTCCCATCATCATCATTTTCCCTTACACTCCTCATTCATTCACTTTTTGTATTCACCTCCACTCGTCTCCCATCCACATAACTCGTCCAATCCGTCTTAAATTACATAGCCACTCGAACATACATTACAGACTCATATTTTGCAAACACCCCTCACAGAATGCAGAAGAAGATGCAGATTGAATCCATCTCCATCAGCCCAACCTGCCAATTGCAAGGTGATCTTAAAAGTGAAATCACATAAGTCTTAAGTTTCGCCTCACACGAACAATAAATCCTGTTAAGCATTTCGTGAGCCAGAGTAGAAGAGCCAATTGACTTGCACTCGCAATTCTGTATGTAAAAATATTCACGCGCATGAATTATTAGATAAGCCAAGTAGACCAAGATAAATCAACCACACTCAACTTCGGATTTGTTTGCCGTCATTTTTCACAGACTTATTTCAACTCTTCGCTATTCCTTCGCTGTAGTCTTTCTTCAATAAACTGCACACTAAACTATTGGCTTATCATTAGATCAGTCTTACTTGCAACTAAGCATGAAATGATAAGGAGTGTATACACACACACACACACACAACAGACCTGAATACATTAAAAACTCTACCGACACGGGTTTTAAATATACTACACACACATAGTCATATATACACTTATGCACGTATATCTGCTGCGGGAGACAAAAAAAACTAAAAGACTCACCTGTCGAAGAAGGCTAGAAATTCAACAACTTTTTTATCCAAAATAATCCCAATCCCACACAACGTAAAGTATACCTACTACACATCTACTTGCACAATCACAAACACGATGATAATCCAAACCCAACTTAAAGAATATAAAGAGAGTAAAGACGAAGGATATGAAACCCAAGACACAAAAAAGTCTAAAGGTGTTTCCAGCTCTCTTTATTCTGCCTTTCAGCTGCTCCCATCATCCGAGAGAATAAGTCTTAAGTATTAAAGTATACCGAAATCTAAAAAGAAGAACTACTACACATTACACACAATATTTCTCAGTAGTTTATTACACTCATCATTTCACCAAACTGTGTGTGTACGTAGGTAATTCGAATTCACGTGTAAAATCTTCCTTTTTCGGCTGTCTTCCCTTTGGAATAGTTCAGAGTCCACTCCAACTCATTTTTACACATTTTACCCATCTGACAATTCATAAAAATAATGTGTGAATGCTCTCCTAACAGCTCAGCTCTCCTTTTCAAGCCATCAAGCTGCTCCTCAGTCTCGTTTTAGTTATTGAAAGAAACTTCACAAAATTATGTAACATTTTCTAAGAAGACTATATTTATGC
>JAQGAD010003310.1:0-10604 GCA_034696625.1 Isotomurus palustris
AAATATCGAAATGGCTCATCGGGATACAAGGTCACAAAGTCATCCGCGAATACCACTGACATGTATGATAGATCAATAAATCCCCGCAAATGCAAATCTCCTCCCATGGATTGACTAGTGAACATATTCATAAATTTTGTTACATTGGACTCAGGACATGCAGTGAAATGGACTATTAGAATCTTCCTTTTAGCACCCAAATAACTAGATTGAAACAACAGTTCGTTCGTTTTGATTGATTCGCGGAGAACTAGCATCTCCAGGTGCAGTACGGATTGCAACATACGTTTAAGTGAATTTTTTAGATAGTTAAGTTGAATTGAGTACATTTTGCCCTTAAATGTGCTCATATGATTTTGAACATTCTTCTCTAAACGACGCTTCAGCTCCTTATCTAGTTTACTAACACTAACATCAAGTTTAAACCGTGTAACAAGGATAACGCATTTGGCCGACCTACCTGCTGATAGTTTACGCAATCTTATGCCATCTGCTTCAATTCTTATCCTGAATTTGGACCACGGTCCAGTATACTCGAGTTTTTGCAATGATTTATTGTAGCCAGTGTTGTATATTATAAGTAATCCGTCGTATATAGGTCCATATATGTCAACACCGTCATGAAATAAGCTAATTTGGCATTGTGTTCCATACAAGCTCCTTGACAGGTGATAGGTTAGCCCGTTGGTTGTCAAACAAACAAACTGAAAAAGCATAATTTGGTTTACTGGTAAATTGCCCATTTAATTGTGCTTTAGAGGACTATTTAACGCTTAAGTATAAATTCCTTGGTCCTGCAAATATTGATAAGGATTTCAGTTCATTTGCGGACAATCAGAACACTTTGCAAATTTTAATTTGAGTTCAGGAAATTGTATTCAAACAATTATATTAACTATACTAAGAGTTTCGTATTAATATAGGTTTTTTTCTGAAACGATATATTTGCGTTTTAATGAAGAGGAAAAGAGCAGACTGCACCTATACGTCCTAATGTAAGCAGTGAAAGAGGTGAGGAATCGAAATTGCATTAAAATGTCTGGTTTTTAATTTAATAGAGTCATTTTTATTTTATAAAACCCTACACCTTATTGGATTGTGTCGCTTCATTTAATCTGAATAAATTCAACCAAAAGCTGGAACTAAAGGGTGGCCCACCTCAATTAAAACACATTTGAAGCATTAAATCGTGACGCAGGGAATTTGCACGGAAAACATCTTAACAAAAAAAACTTAATTGCTTAACACCAATTTTATTACAAGGGTGTTAAAACCCAATATTTGTTCAATAATGGCCCATTTTGTCAGCCGTTTCTGACGAATATTTCAAAATTTGTGTCCCTCTGAAACTAACAAAAGTTTTCAAAAGAATCCAAAATTAATAATAAATACTTTGTTAAGCAAAATTTTTTGAATCTCGAAATGAACGATAATGCCATTTTGATTTTGGATGTCAATTTTTTTCTTTTTACCAGGAATTAAAATGAGGTGTATTTTCAAGTCATATCAGATAAAATTTGGATTTCTGGAAACTAACCCTTTAAGTAACCCTGTAAGTTACCCATTTGATAAATTTTGAAATTGAAGCTATGTAAAATTTTCGTCCCATTTAGGTTTTTTGGTAACCGAACTACTGGTTTCTAAGAGCCAAAGTGAGTTGATTAAAAATTTTTCGAAACCTACAAGGCTGAATATTTATTTTAGAGATTTGAAATGTTTACGATCCATGAGTAATTTTAAGCATCAAAACAAGCGATACAAGCTGATACTTGACTTGAAGTTCTTGGGGTTTTTTGGGTTAAATTTGTTCTTTTCGAGCTGGCTCACCCTGTATGTCAATAAATATAATGTTGTTTGGAAAGGCATGCAATCTATTCCTCAGTCCAGTTTTCATGCACTGTCATGTTGTATTTCTGTAAATAATATATCCTTACTTTTCTTAAGTGTAAAGTTCCCAATTAAATTAAACACTCTTGCCGATGCAAACCCAATAGTATTCCAAGGCGTTTGTTTCCAACACGTGAATTAAGGTTTTTAAACGTTGTTTAAGTAAAGGGCTTGGTCAAACTTTTTATGATAAAGAATATGTAAACCCACAGTTCTTCCTCCCCCCCCCAACGGAGAAGATCGCCCACGCAACCAATCTACGTTATTTGGAGCGAGGGTCTACGGGAGATGTCCCCCAGGGGCTGCATAGCTCTTAACTCCCTCGGCCTCGAGGAAATCACAACCTTCTAACAAAAGCCAACTTAATTTTCCACATCGTGCTAACCACCACAAACGGCTTGTCGGCTGAAGCAGTTCAAAATCTGTGCTAAGTCAACTAAACCTAATTAGCGAAATTAATTAGCTCATTGTAGTTAGGGCTCGGTGTCGTTCCAATCAGAATCAATTTCAATTTGTTGTTTCAATTTCAGTTTGATTAATTGAATGAAACTCAACAGATTACAGAATTAATTAGTGTAGAAATATGACTACGTTATAATATGTATTAAATAGAATTGTATACTTTTTAGCCCTTGAATTTGGGCTTATAGGAACACGTAAAGTGTCCGGCCGTCCATCTGTCTGTGGGTGTCGCGATTTGCTCAAAAACTACGAAAGAAAGCTACGATCACCAAACTTGGCAGTCTGCTAGAGAAAGCGATGGCGGTTTGTCTTTTGGAAACATAATTTCGCTGCGAGCCTTAATTCACGCATGGCAAATGCTTAAATCGCAGCATGTAGAATTTTTTGAATTATGTTAATCAAGATATCTCATGTGTTTCGAAACCAAATGAGAAAATCTTTACTGCAACTAGTAAACAGATTAGTCCTCGTTATTTTAAAGCAACCTATGGATTTGCAAGTGTATAATTGACCTTAGAAACTGAACTTAAGTGTGTTTCTAAGAAGCACTGTTAAGTTTGTTCCGAGCAGATTTCCTCGAGTATACACCCGATTGAGTTGAAATTTTGAACCAATGTACACTTGCATAGTTTATTGTATCTATTAAAAGATGAGCCTGCTGCGTTACCTCACAAGTCCGTACGAGGTGATTAAGTTTTTACGGTAAAGTGCATATTTTTACCTATATTGTAATTTACTCAAAAACTACGAAAGCTACGGTCACCAAACTTGGCCGTCTGCTAGAGAAAGTGATGGAGGTTTGTCTTTTGGAAACCGATTACCATTATGATCCTTAAGCTACGTGTGGCAAGTGCTTCAGTCCCAAAGTGCAGAATTTGTAAAATTATGTTCTACTACATAGCTCATGTTTTTCAGAACCAAATGAGAAAATCTTTTTTGCTACTATTGACGAAGTCTGCTCTTGTGAATTATCACTGATCACTTGACACATAGGTGTAATATTAGCGTTTGAAACTGATCACTGAGCATCCGATCGAGATCAAATTTTGAACCAATGTACTTCTGCACGGATTATCTTATCTATCAAAAGATGAGCTTGATACGTTAACTAACGGGCCCGTTTGGGTTGATTAATCTTTACTCAAAATTAGTTATTCTTACTTGAACTGCAATCCTTATCTAATGAAATTACTACTTAAACGAATTAGTTATTTAAGGTTCAGCAGTTGTCGCTATTAAATAAAGCCGCAGGATCTCTGATTTTCTTAGCAACGACTACTTAATAAATAATTAAATATGTATTTCTAAGCAAAATGTTTTTATAAACTATGTGAGTTGAGCGTGTGTGTGTCTTTCAAATTCCTGGGCTTCGAGAATCTGCTTGGTGTAGGTGTTTGTTTTATTTCGCAACTGTGACCTAATACTGGAATGAATTGTTGATGCAAATATGTATTACTTGTCACGAAAAAAATCTATGCTATTACTATTACTGTTCAGTTCCGTTCAGTTTAATTCAATTCTTAAACTGAAAAAATTTCCATTCTGACACAAACGGAAAAAACTTTTTCGCCACTAAACTGAACTGAAACAAGAAATCCTGAACTATAGTTTGTTCAGTTCGAAATTTAATTAAAAAAGTTGGATTTAACGCCAATTTTCGAGTCGAACCCCCAAATTTCTGTTAAATTCTCACATATTTTTCATGCCAAGCAGTCTTTACAGCCCAGACAATTTGAAACAATTTTTGGCAAAATCTTGTAATCATCCTAGAACATTTCCACAAAAAATCAAATAAAACAAATTCACTTGCCATGATGTTTTGCGGTAATACAGGTTGAATAACTTGATACTATTAACTACGATTAATACCAAGCGAAAGACCCCATCGGGTCAAACGGTTTTGACCCCCACCGGTCACGTAAAGACATGATTCGATCAAACAAATTCACTTACCAAACCTGCCATAATGTTTTATGAATACAGATTGAATTACAAGATGCAACTATTAAAATCGGCTATTTGGAAATGAGAAACCCCATCGGGTCAGACGGTTTTAACCCACGTCGGTCACCTAGTGGCCCCCCTGCATCAAAAAATTCCCAATTACTTTGCATCACTAGAAGCAAATTAAAATTTTTAGATAAAACTACTCGAATTGGCCAATCGGAAGCAAAAGACCCCATCGGGTCATAAACATTTGACCCCCACCGGTAATTGGGTTCACCGATTGCGTCCAAATTTTAATACGACCTTCCTATTTGTCCGAAGCGTGTGTGTACAAAATTTTGACGAGATAAGTTGAACCGTTCATGAGTTATCGTGCGCACAACGCACATACAGACAGACATCATCAAACTAATCTTATAAGCCCAAATTGACTGGGCTAAAAACCAAACCTTTTTCATTACTTTGTCCGTTAATTTTGTGTCAAAATTGGCAAATCAGCTGACTTTGGCCAGATACATATCACAGAAAGGGATTTTAAAGAGCATAACATTTTTTTGGGCACGACACAGTTTACCCGTTCAGCTCAGCTGACATGAAACTCACATAGTTTATAAAAAAGATTTGCTAAGAAATACATTTTTATTTATTTATTACGTAGTCGTTGATTAGTAGATCAGAATTGCTGTGGCTTTATTTATTAGCGGTAACGGCTGAACCTTAAATAACTAATTCGTTTAGGTAATAATTTCATTAAGTAATGAAGATATTACAGTTCAAATAAGAATAACTACGTAATCACCCGTGTAGTACGTAATCACCCTACACGGGCTCGTTAGTTAACGTAGCAAGCTGATCTTTAGATAGACACAATAAACCATGCAAATGTACATTGGTTCAAAATTTCAACTCAATCGGATGCGTACTTGAGGAAATCTGCTCGGAACAAACTTTACAACGATAATAAACCTAATAAAACCCGGCTAATAAAACACCTGTGTCAAGTGATCAGTTATAATTTACAATGGCTGACTTGGTTAATGGTAGCAAAATGAATGTTCTAATTTGGTTGTGAAATACATAAGCTTATTGAAAAACATAATATAACAAATTCGGCTTTTTGGGACGTAAGCACTTGCCACACGTAGCTTAAGGATGACATTGGAAATCGGTTTCCCAAAGGCAAACCGCCATCGCTTTCTCTAGCAGACTGGCAAGTTTGGTGATCGTAGCTTTCTTAGTTTTTGAGCAAATCGCGACACCCACAGACAGACAGACGGCCGTACACTTTACGTGTTCCTAGAAGCCCAAATTCCAGGGCTAAAAATTGTCCTTTTTTCGATTAGAAAAGAATTTTACTTTTTCGTGGATCCTCCTTCTAAAAACTGGCTAGGGGTGGAAGGGATTTGAGAAAGATCGTAAGGAGTATTACGATTGATATATCGTCTAAAATCCCACGCTATTCAATCAACCTACTTTTATCCAGTGGTAACCGATAGCTTTTTGCCCCAGGCGATCTGGAATTCGAATCCGCTATCAATCACATCAGTTTTTGCTTGCATGTAAGCAAGCTATTTAAAAATATTTTTATATGTATAATTAAAATACAAAAATACTTTTTAAAAACCTACACCAAGCAGATTCTCGAAGCCCAGGAATTCGAAAGACACACACGCTCAACTCACATAGTTTATAAAAAAATTTGCTTAGAAATACATATTTAATTATTTATGAAGTAGTCGTTGCTCAGGAGTAATTTCATTAGAAGGAAGATATTACAGTTCAAATAAGCATAACTAAATTTGAGTAATAACTTAATCACCCTTCATGGGCTCGTTAGTTAACATAGCAAGCTCATCTTTTGAAAGATACAATAAACCATGCATAGGTACATTATTTGAAAATATGAACTCGATCGGATGCATACTCGAGGAAATCTGCTCGGAACAAACTTTACGGTACTTCTTAGAAACGGGCTTAAGTTAAGTTTCTAAGGCTAATAATACAGCTATGTGTCAAGTGATCAAATATAATTCACAAGGGATGACTTCGTTAATAGCTTCAAAAAAGATTTTCTCATTTGGTTGTGAAATACATGAGCTATAATGAATAACATAATTTTACAAAATCTGCACTTTGGGACTTAAGCGCTTGCCACACGTAGCTTGAGGATCACAGTAGAAATCGGTTTCCAACAGACAACCGCCATCGCTTTCTTTAATAGATTGCCAAGTTTGGTGATAGTAGCTTTCTTAGTTTTTGAGTACATTACAATATCCGTAAAACTATACAATTTACCGCAAAAACTTAATCTCCTCGTCCGGGCTTATCAATTAACGTAGCAAGCTCATCTTTTGATACAATAAACCATGCAAGTGTACATTGGTTCAAAATTTCAAGTCAATCGGATGCATACTCGAGGAAATCTGCTCGGAACAAACTTTTCGGTGTTTCTTAGAAACTTATTGTTGTGTATAATGACTAGGTGACCAAAATGACAATACACAACATTGCACTTGCACTTGTTAGATTACAAAATAGGCTCTATTTGTAACTAACAATTAATTTAACAATTAATGAACACGGGAGCATAACTTCACATGGCAAGCAACAACACAAGACCAAGAGCACAATTCATATTTCCCGGAGTCACTTTTACATAATGGATGTGAACATTTCATAGATGGCACATGCATAGATTCATCGGAATCAAATACACTTAAGTCGTTCACACTGACTCCGACAGGAACGTGACACTGAAGATGATGAGTTGATCTTCAAGAAATGGAATCAGCACCGGTTGGACAACTGGCCCATGTTTAGGGGGTCACAGCACTATTGGATTTGGTGGACTGCGAAACACATGACTCTGTGTTACAGGCGATGGCTGCTCTTGCTTTGTAGACTTCATTGATGTCTTCACAGCTGCTGCTACTGAAGGTGATGTCAGCGGAATTGGGACGGATTCAACGGAATTGAGATGGTCAACTTGACGCTTCACATTCCTATCCCCAACTTGAATATCACAGTACAAAGGCCACATCCGAAGTGGAAAAACTCTTTCGAGGTTCAACTCTTGCTGCTGACGAACACGGGCAACTGGATCTTCCTTGATACGATCCAAAAGCTGCAGAAAGTCCGAGGGTGAAACTCCATTAATTGAACGAGGAGTGACCCTGTAAGTGAACACAAACCCCACGAACAATTATCTCCACTTCCTGCCTTCACAACGGACTTCAGGGATTGGGATAGACTGCTCTGCTTCATCATTGCTTCCAGGATGATGAGCACTACCGGGGGTGTGTCGAACACTAAGCATCTTGCAGAAGGACTGGAACACTTCTGCCATGAACTGATGACGATTGTCGGATACTAGAGGTTTGGGATTATTGGACCCATCCTCTGACATGTAACACCGGTTGGCCACCAATCGATCTGATAAATTCCACTGAAAATTCCGTTGACTCTTGCAAGTCTGCGGATTTTTCTCTTTAAACCCATCCAGAAGTTCACTCAAAAACGATAGGCCAGGAACATCCTTAGAAAAACAGCTAACTAAACCAAGATACGTTAGTACTTCACTCGTTGTCTTCGGCTTAGGCATCATGATGATGGTTTTAAAATTCTTCGTATGAGGACTTGCACCTGCTGCAGAAACTATATGACGAGTTACTGTATCGTCGATATACGCACGTATCTTCGGAATTCCAAATTCCACATTGCCTTTTGGTTGCACATTGTACCGATACAGTCCGAGATATTTGTTGACTACAACGACGAATCTGCGAGACTGCTCATCGCTTCCTACATGATGAAAGGCATCAAAGCTTACTAACTTAAGACCTCCTGCGTTTACTTTGAGCATGTCTTCTGTACGTGACAGTGGACACTGGCGCACGTTTAACTGGGCGTTGAGTTTACACTCCAAATCAAAGGTGGGATCCGCTCACGAGCGCGAGCGGAAAAGTACCGCTCACGCGCTCACTCACGAGCGGGTCTCTTAAAATTGGCGACTCTAATTGAGTGAGTGAGTGAGCGAAAAAATGTGCCGTGAGCGGGTGAGTACGCGGTGTAAAAATTAGCGACTTTGAATGAGTGAGTGAGTGAGCGAAAAACTTCTTCGTGAGTGAGTGAGTGAGCGGTACACTCACTCGCGCTCACTGCTCATTTCTATTACGTCCTGAGCGGTGCATTTTTGTTGGGTTTTTGTGCTAATACTAGTTCTATAATGTACCTGGTACGTCTTTTACCCATTTATAACTGCATTGTTATGTCTGATGTGTCTTTTATACCCGATATTAATCGTCAATGCTAGCTTTTTACTATTTTTTTGTGCTTTTGAGTGAGTGAGCGATCCAACGGCAAAAAACTCTTGGTGAGTGAGTGAGCGAGCGTTGTTGTGGCTTGTGAGTGAGTGAGTGAGCGGTGTTGTGGCTTGTGAGTGAGTGAGTGAGCGGTGTTGTGGCTTGTGAGTGAGTGAGTGAGCGGTGCGAAGGAAACCAATGCTTTATGAGTGAGTGAGTGAGCGATGAGTTTGATCGTGAGTGAATGAGTGAGCGGAGCGGAGGGAAATTTTTTTTCGTGAGTGAGTGAGTGAGCGGTGACATGTGCTCTGAGTGAGTGAGTGAGCGAAAAACGTGAGGTCCCCCACCTTTGCTCCAAATCTCCAAAAATGCGAACCTTTTTGTTCGGCTTAGGAACAACTTAATCAGGAGAAGCCCATTCAGGATCTCTAATCGCTTTTGCTCTGACAGCAACTGGAACGGTCTGAGCTTCCCACAACTTAGGAATGGCATCGTCTTTAAGCTGCAAGCTGGTTGTAGAATTATAGATGATCCTAACTGGTTTGTTGAACGCATGCTTGAATTCCGTTGAAAGGGATTCAAGTTCCGTTGACTTTGACGGCTGGACATTGAACACTTGTCCACACTCTACAATTTATTGTCCATTGTAAGTTACGATTCCACTGAACTGACCGCGGGACTGGGAAATTTGATCGGTGAAAGTAGAAAAATACGACGGTTTGATCAACTTTGGACTACCGATGTACTTCCATTCCTCGTGACTTATTAACGTTTACACTGACCCTGTATCCAGCTCCATCATCAAGCGGCAACCAGATTCCGCTGAATTGATTCCGTTGATTCCTTTGACTCGTACTTCTAGTACTATAGGAGCCTGGGACTTACGGATTCTCTTGACTCGATGAACACTCGCTTGCTTGTGGCACTTGTGACACTCTATGTTCTTGTGAGGACAATCTTCTTTTAGATGACTTCCTCCACAATTCGGACAAGAGTTAGTGTATCCAGGCTTACTTTTGTTTCTTTTTCCTCCACACTGATGGATTTTGTGAACGGAATCCAACGGAATCGAAAAGGAATTTGACGTTGATGGGACGCCTCGGACTTTAAGCGTACTGACTTCGGTTTGTTCCTGACTGACAGCTATTGAAACAAATGTAGCCAAATTCACGTCGTCTTTTTCCAGGAAAATTCTCTTCTGAGCAGACTCTTACAGAAGTCCAAAGATAAACAGATCCCGGAGTGATGTGTTGAGGTCCCCCAACACACAAGTAACTGCTAGTCTGCGTAATTCAGCGAGAAACATATTGACAATTTCTCCATGCTTCTGCTTACGAGAGTAGAACTTGTGTTGCTCCGACAGTGCTTTGGGAGCTGGTTTGAAGTGGTCTTGGAGGACGCGAACGATGTCGTCCAAATTCTTGCTTTCAGGCTTGACAGGTGAAAGTAAATCCTGGAGAAGTCGGCATGTTGCAACTCCAACTGATTACAGTAAAACGGTGACGGCTTTCTCGGCTCCTCCGGTTTTGTCGTCAGATTTGTCGATGTCGTTGGCGATGCGATGAGGTAATTGTATAGGATCCCAACCCGACTCGAAGTCATCCTCGGCGGGATTGAACGGATTTATCTTTCTAACAGGCATGTCAACAACCACGTGGTGCTTAGTGAAATCCAGGTAAAATAGCGAAAATTCCACCGAACTCATCGCCAAGTATGTTGTGTATGATGACTAGGTGACCAAAATGACAATAAACGACATAGGCACTTGTTAGCTTACAAAATAGGCTCTATTTGTAACTAGCAATTAATTTAACAATTAATGAACACGAGAGCACAACTTCACGTGGCAAGCACCAACACAAGACCAAGAGCACAATTCATATTTCCTGGAGTTACTTTGACATAATGCATGAGAACATATCATAGATGCTGAACGGGATGCCTTGCCCAAGACTTTTTTTACCCAAGTTCATTCCCTCCAAGCGGGAAGTAAGTTCTTCTATTGTT
>JAQGAD010003311.1:0-10603 GCA_034696625.1 Isotomurus palustris
ATTTCTGTTAAATGTCGCATATTACCTCAAGAGTGAAGAGTAACCTTTACCTATTTGCGTGTTTATAGTTTATACATATTGACTGCACCAAAAGTCAACCTGTTCTTCGCAAGTGAATTATTAACATTCGTATGCTAGCCTTCTTTTCTAAATATTTTACGAAATGTTCTAGCTCTAACAAGTCTTGAGTTCTGACAGAATACATATGTGTATCTATCTAAGGCAAAGTGATGCAATCGCAATGTACGTCTAGATTCTAGAATTTCTAGAAAGACGTAACTTTCCTTTCTATGTCATCTCCATAATTCGTGTGTGTGTCCTATTACAAACAAGCCACAGACTGTGTGTACATTCTCCATGAGTTTTTCTTCTCTCTCCTCGACCTAATATCAATTTCAATACTTTCCTTGCTTAACCTTAAACGATGCACTTCCAACTTCATGATCCCCAGCAGCCATTCATCGACGTTGTGTGTACTATATAGTGTACTCCTTCAAAATTCTCAGTGCATCCTCAACACTTCCAACATTGACTGACACACAAGCACAAGCACAAGCGTAACAGCCGACGTTACACGTAAATTTCCACCGACATCGTCATTGATTCACCGCACGTCTTGGGGTAAAAATACCCTCCACAGACTAAAAGTGTCGATCAGCTTTCCCTTCCACTTTCTCCTACTGTCTTCCTTCGCCAGTTCTTTTCTTGGTCATCATCTCAGCCTTCCTTAGTTCCTTATTCCTTACCTACAGCCTACGCACACACACACACAACCTTTCCAACCTTTTAAAACTTTGTTTGTGTCTCCTTCCGTCTATATCACATCACCTAACCTCTGCCTAACCAAGTTACACTCCGTAAACGACTTACTTACTTACTTACTCTCCTCCACCCCAAATGTTGGATGTTGGATGTGCAACAGTTTCATTTGGGCACAATTAGTCCATCAAACTTTCTCCTGTCTCCTTCTACAACTCTCCTACAACCACTCCACACTTTAATAATCAAATCCATCTAAACAAACTTTTACTTTTACCCTAACTTTACCTTTTCTCCCTTTTACACAAATAGTACGCAGTAGTGGTGTAGTCAGTAGTCCCCTCTAAATTTGTACTTGTAACTCGTGTTTCCTTCTGCTGCTGTACACCTCAATTCCACTATTTCCACTATTTGCAAAGTAACTTAGAACTCAGAACTTATTCTCTTCATGAATAAATGAAACTTGCTTGATTCGCTTTAATTCATTTCCTTTCATTCACTCTCATTATTTTGAGTAACAAAGCTCTCGATTGTCGGTGAGTATTTACAATTTGAGTGTGCTCAAGCTCAAATATCCTAAAGTTCTAACTTAACCTTTCGTACACACACAGAAAAGAAAACATGAAAAATCCAAAGACTCTTTGCTTTGCGTGGAAAAAGTGTATTTAGTTTATATACGCAAATACAAACAGCAAGTGTAATTGTAAGAAGCAAGTTTGTCTCAATTTTTCCTCTTTGCTTTACTCTCAAACTCTCAACGTCTCGGCAACCTGAAAAATGATACTCGCCTTACTCACTCACTCACTCACTCACTTCAACTGTTAAACTTAAACTCAAGAAGGTCCTCACTTTTTTACAGAATGAAAATAAAGAAACATTTCTTTTCTCCACTAACAAGAACAACTTTTAAAATAAACTTTCTTTCAGTATAAAATTATGAAGCAATATATCCACAACATCCACACTCATTCACCATTTCTAATTCTTAGCTGTGTCCTCTAGAACTCCTCCAGGATTATTATTTTATTATTTACCTTTCCAAACATTTCATTTCGTATTTTCAACATAATTATTCCACAAAAACATTCTCAATCCTTCTGCCCTTGTTAATAATAATATACAAAACTTCAAATGCTCACATACTCAAAACTCAAAGTGTTTTCTCAACTCTTTCCTCTCTCAGCCTTCTTGTGGTCCCAACATTAATTCACTATGTGTTCCGCATATTATTATATCCTTATATCATTAGTTGTTCATCTTCTCAAGCGTTACTAAAAGGCCCTTTGGTAGAATCGTTAACTTACTTTCGTAACTTTTAAGTTTATCAAACGAACACAAATATTTTCGTGGAGATAATGCACTTACACTGCAAATCTCATCAAAGTCCTGCCTCCTGCATCAAAGAGTATTTGTTTTTATAATGGAAATGGAAAGTACAGCTGCACAGCCTTCTATTTTCTATCTCTCGCTGTTTGTTATTTAGTTTTCAATTCCGAAAAGAAAATAATGAATAAACCCGTCTTAAAGGAAAGAAGCCTTTTCCTTTTCCAAAGTACTTTTGTAAGTTGCATTCATTACATTCAACTAGGCTAACGAGATTTAGCGAGTCGTTTCAGAAAGATGCATTTACACTTGTACATGCAAAATCTCTTAGAATTACTCTTTGAAAGAAAGAGTGTACGCCTTGTGCCTTGGGCACTTTCCATTTATTTCATTGATTCATCCTCCCACTTGATTTCTGATCCAAACATTATAAAAAATTCCCTTCCCTTTCCCAACTCGGTTCTGTTTGCTACGCTTTGAGTTTTGTTTTGTTTCACAACATGTTTAATTAAATAACGGGTTGTTTTAATGAACGAACTGTTTATGAATTAGTTTGCATAAATCTACCTCGAGATATATCCCATGGCTTCTTTTGGCATCCATGTGATTTCAATTTAATAAGATGTCTCAAATTAGCCCACCAGGCTATTCCGCAATACATCCGAGTACAATTCCCACTGCTTGCACATAACATATCGTATGAAACTGAATGGCTTGGTTGCAATTGCACACTCTCTCTCGTGTACATCTTAAGACGAATGAGACGAAGAAAATACTTATGAGTGTGTTCTTCTTACCTTTTGGTAGACTGAGGCTGAGCAGCAGAGACTCTCGATCTGACGAAGGTGAAGATGAAGAAGGAGAACAAATACGAGAACAATAAAGTACGTGATAAATAATAACCACAGTTAAGTGTGTGTGAGATTGTGTTCAGAGAGTTCAGATGAAGGTGGCTGGTTTATTGAGGTCGGAGGACTGGGCTCTTGCGGATGATGTGATCTTTTGTGTGTGTTTGGATTTGGATTTTGGATTTTGGATTTTGGATTTTGGATATGGTCGACGGGGATGAGAGAAGCGGCTGAGAAAAAGGGAGAAAAAACTGGGAGAGAACTCAGCAACAAGAAAGCTCCTTTCACTGCCAACGCCAACTCAAGACTGAACCGAACTCCCCGAATCCGGGATTTTGTGCCCGGCCTGCCTGCCTGCTCTTCTTACTTTCTTACCTACCTGTTTCCCCACTACACCTGCCACTGCCACACACGTATACACATATACTCTTCATCCAACCCTGTACATATTACATACAGTATATTCAGTATGAATATCTTTTTCCACACACACAGAGAGAAAGCACCTGCACACATTCCTCCCTTCTTCCACAGGGAAAGTAGATGCGCTATACTCTCCCTCTTTCAGGACTCAGGTGAAGATGACACCCACCAGGCTGATAGGGATGGCAGGACCAACTCTCTCTCTCTCTACATCTCCGTCATCTCATTATTAATCTTTAATTGTCTCAAGACTCTAGACTGATCTTTTATTGTATAAATTTAATCACTCAAGTCTACACAGAAGGACTGAGAGAGTCCTTTCCATATGAAAATCTTAGCTAGCGGCTAATATTATGCAGTCTATATTAGCAATACAAATTATAATGCAACATAAATGAACGAGCTTTCACCCTCAGGGAAGTTCTGACTACTTAAGATGGTACGGACAAATGCACACATATTATATTGCAGCAATACAAAAATAAACGTAAAAGACTGGACTACTTTCCTAACAGTTGCTAATTCATTATGCTTCCTTTACTAATTCTTCATCTTCACCTGGTTTCACTGCTGGAGGAACCTCCAGGTGAGCCTGAGCCTTAAATTAAATTACGACCCATAAGTCTCGCCTCAGTTGCCGTGTCTTTATTCTCTATTTATTCTAATATGATTGCTCCTTGTTATATTCCCAGAATCTTCAAAATTCAAGAATTTAAAATTGAAAGATAGTGCAGGAAAGCACACACACACACAGGTTTTAAGCACAGTGCAATATGATTCTATTGCGCGTACAAATTCTTCTTTCACTCTAAAACATCTCAACTTCTCAACTCTCCTCGAAATTGGCAGTTCCTCGTGGGATTCCCCGTAACAATGAATGATAAATTATGCATGTGAATTGTAAGTAGCTGAGAGAAGCAACATCGCAGTTCAATTTCTCTCCCCGTCGCTTATTGTTCATTGTTCTGGAAGTGACGCAAAGGAATGCGAAATTGATTCCTCAAACTCAAGACGAAACCAGATTTCTTTCGTAAAAAAGTAAAAGTACGAGAACGTATCTAGATCTACACTGCGAACTATACTTACTTCGTTTTGAATCAATTACCATCTGAGTAGGAAAAAGAACTTTGGGAGTCAATCTCGCTTTCACCTGAGCACAAATTATTCAGAGCAAAGCAAAGCAACTTGGGCAAATATACAATCTACACAATCCACCCGAGTTTCACTTTCCCACTTGGTCTTTTCTCATAGTCTCGCATACATCATCCTCGTCATCACATAACCTCATCACATCGACATCACACACACAAAGCTTTCACTACAAAATACAGAAGATTTGTATGCTCTCCATTAAATATTCATCTCTACCTCCAGCTCCTCTCTCTCTCTCACACATCCAATCTAGCCCGTCATAAAATAATAATAACTCACGACATAATTTAAAAAACACTTCGCCCGAACAAAATGTCGTTCACGGAGACCTGCTCAAATAATAAAACACACACACACACACACACACAGTTCACTTCCCTTTCCCTTCACCCAGATTCATTTTATAGTCACTGTAAAATAAAATGTAAACATCAAAAAATGATAAAAATATTATTTTTATTCAAACTTTCTCTGAAGCTATAACGCATTTGTTAGAGGACTCCATTAAAATCCAGTACAAATAAAATGGAGATTTCAAATACGAATTATCTCTCCACAATTCGAACTTTATTTTATTTTATAGCCTTGTGCCTGAGTATAGTTTTAGTTTAGTTGTCCTGTAAAGTGGAGTCTTGAGTCTTCATCATAATCCATTTCAAATCAACCCAAACTATTTAATCGATCTCCTTACACTTTTCTTTCTATTTCATCTTCCTCCTCCGAGTCAGTCAAAACTGTGGAAACTAAAACTGGTGTAAAAGAAATGCGGAGACAGGCTCAACAGGGAATTTTGTATTAGAAAGTATGGAAAGTAAAGAAAGGCAAGGAAAACTCCACAGTTGCTTCACCTTTAATATTCCTGTAGTCTTGTGTTCTTTCATCAAATGAAATGCATCTGTTTGTGTCAGCTTTTCTCCCTACCTGCTTTCTTTATTCTCTTTTAAAGAAGATTTCACTTTCTTTTTCAAAATAATCCATCCATTTATCTGTGTCTTCTAAAGAAGTAAAAGTGTACCAAAGTGTACATAACACACACATAGTGAGGAGTAGAAATGATTTCCACATCTGACATTATTATATCCATCCAGGTACAAAAACACACACACACACACACACACACACACATAATGCAATAAAAGATATCTTCGTCATCAGCATCGTTATCTTTTTCATCCCTCTCTCTCTCTCTCTCCTCCTTTACTTCCTGGAGAAACTAAGCTAATGCCAAATCCATAAAGCCATTGCTTTCTCTCCCATTCCCCTGCGATATTCCATAGGCTAGAGTTTTATTTAAATGAAAAGAAATATCGTACTTTCTTTTACTTTTACTGACAGTAAATCGCATTCGTACAAGTCCTTACGATGAACTTTATACCAAAATAATATTTCTCTTAGTGTCTTCTACTAGTCTTCTCTCGTAAAGAATAAAATGTCTCCTCAGCATGAAAGGAATGGCCGTGGCTACGAAGCTCTACCTAACAATTGGAAATCCAACATTATTATTTATTATTACTGAAGATGGAAGAGTGGGTAAACCTTATTGTAATCTTAGCTAACGGCATTTCATCTGAGAATATTACTTTTGTGTCTCACTTCCCTTGCTTTCCTTCATTTCTTCTATAATCTATAAACCAAAATATTATACTTCATCTAGTGTACAACTGCAGATACACATTCACTTATTGTCTCTCTCTCTCTATCTCTATCCCCGTGTGTGTGTAATAAACTGTAATATTTGTGTCCATTCAATTCCCCAAAAATTCTCAGACCTTCTTCCTTCATCCCTCCTTCTTTATGTTGTGTGTCATTTGGTTGAAAGCAAAGTGCAAAGGGATTACATTTTTTTAATTTCCAAAAGCAAAAAAACTTTCCTTCTTATTTTCACCGACACACTATAGAAAATAGAAGACTATGGCCTTCTTTTGTGACCTAAGAGATGAAAAAAGTTTTCAATTCATGAAAGCATCTAAGATTGAAAATGTTTAAGAAAAGACCACACCTGGTTTTTACGTAATGGAACGATCCAAAGAAGAAATAAAGCTTTGTCCCATTTGTTTGCTCATCCTGAGTGTGTGTGTGTGTGTGTGTGTACGTGTATTAGTCCAATCTTCACAAGCAAAAGCAAAAGCAAATCTCTTGTGGACCCACAGGATGCTTTCTTTATCCCAAAGAAAGTAGCTTGAATCTGAGGATAAATAAATATTTGTTGTGTTGGACTGCTGCACACAACACAAGGACACAACTTTAACTCTCCAATGTCTTAGAGGGAGAAGAAGATTGAAGGAGTTGTTTCTCATATAAAAGTGGAGACGAATGACCAACAGCCAAGTAAGAAATGCTTTAGCAAATATTGTAACAGTAGGACACACAAGACTGCTTCGTTGCTTCCTTGCTTCCCATTCATCCATAAAATTTTCAAATAAAAACATAAATGTTTTTTCAGTACACAAAAGATACAATAAATCAATAGACACACACACACACACACACAGATTAATCTCTGTGATTCAATATTAATTCTGTGTTATTTCAATACAACAAGAAGGTGATGATGATCTTAAGCACACGTACGTAGTATACTTAATATATAATCTGCTCTGCTTTCACCAATTGAGAAATAAATAATGTATAATGAGAATCAGAGTATCTCCGTATTCATTACACGATCATCCATTCATCCCCTCACATTCCTTCGTACACCTGAGACCTCCTGAGACCTGAGACACAGAGGCAGGACACACAATAAACTTTGGAGGAAATCATTCAAGTCTCATCCCTGAGGAATGATGAGCATTGTGGACTGGAAGACTGGAACCACAAAACATCATGGGAATTTATTATTTCGCCCGACAAAGCTAAACAACTTATTCAATTGTAGATTTGTAGAGGAGAGAGAGAGAGGAACACGAGAAGCAATTATATTAATGGGGCCCTCCAGAACTCATCCTGTCTATATTATTATTGTCTTCCCATTTGAACATTTGAAGCTCATAAAACATTAGCATACACAGGCACAACGGCACAAACACACAAAGTATACACGGACATGAATCTCTTGAGGGATGACACACACACACACACACAGCCAACAAAACGAGTTGGTGCTTCTTCTTTTGTCTCCATGCATTACACAGTGGCGTCATTAAAGGACGCCTAAGGAGAGGAGACAATTCGCTATTTACAACATTACAACTAGTTTAGTTTAGCATGGATGTTCATAGTTTCATAGAGTTTCATAGAGTTTCATAGCTGCACAAACACACACCAATTACAACAAGAGCTATTGCTTCATGACAAGCACATAAATCTGAAGTGATTAGCTCATTCCTTGTCTTCTTCCCTTCCGCAACTTATTTACTTTCATCATCATCCGGACATGTCGCTTGCTCGGCCGTAGGTAGTCCGTCTCTCGGTAGTATTCTTCTAAAAAGAGGAATTGCAATTTAATCGCTCATTGTGTCTTCTCTGTGCTTTGTCCTGTGATCACATCACAAGGGACTGTCTTCAGTCTTCACCAAACTGTGATTGACACCAGGCAAATAATTCAACGTTTGAACGGTTGATGATGATCGATGATTCCTAATGTAGTTGTGATATCAAACAGAGCTCCAATAAGAAATGAATACAGAAAGAGCTAGTGTAGCACTTTCACAAACTCCTAGTGAACTCACCAACCTTATCTTTACTCATCTTTAGGATTTATAAATCGTAAACTTAATATTCTTACGTAAAAAGGTGTGTAATCAATCCAAATTCTTGATATACGCACAAAAGGTATTTATTACACATGAAATTCATTGGGCAAAACCTGTCTCCTATATTTTAGATTGCTAGACGATTTTAAACGCCGAAGACGTAAGAATTTATGTTTTGTTTAACTGCACAAGTTATTCAGATGCTGCAAAAGCACAACACTTGATTCACTCATGATTTAAATCTATACATTGATACAAATAGTTATTTCCGCCCAACACACAGAACTGATTAAATAATAACTGTAACCGGATTTACATTGAGTCCAAGTAGAATGGAGCTTTTCTATCCCAATTCACTGATAATTAATCCTATTAACTAAGAAATAAATCTATTTACAGACTACACACATAATAATATATTCTGCAGAGTTGTGTGAAAGCTTGTGTAATTCTTAGGGGGCTTCCGCAGTAGCCTCGCCCTCACCCTCGTGAGTGTAAAATCTGGACAGACTTTTGTGAAAGATGGATGCTTGTCTCGTCGCCAAATAAATCCTCATTTACTCTGTTCCAAATCGAGAAAGTAAATCCTTCAAGTAAGATTGATTTCTCCTCCAGGTACGAAACGGAATCGGAATGAAATGTTCCCTTGAATTACCTTCGTTGTCCGTGTTCGAAGTTTCCAGGTCTCAGGGTCTTCGGGGAGTTTCAAGCGTTGTTCTCCGTTCTCCCCGTAGTCTTCGACGGAAACTGATTATTTCGTCCGCATAGGTAGCACTTCAAAAACCGTTTTTATGAGTTTCAGCGCAGTACGAAACTTGATTTACTCTTATTTATCAAAATCCTAGATGATTCCGTTTCAATTTAATCCAAAAATAATTAGAGTAGATTCAAAATTTATTAAAACATCATTAAATCTAAATAAATTTTAAAATATATATATGTATCCTTCAAATATAAACCACAGAACTCAATGTGCAGTCAGTTGTTTTCCCTTTGGGGAAACACTTAAGAAAATTGGTGATTCTAATAGGAAGAGCGAACTTTGTGATTCATCTGCTTGCAACTTCACTTCCTGTTCTCGTGTTGCGGTGGAGTACGGCAGCAGTAGAAGTAGCCGCAGTCACGGGAAATTGATATATTATTACATTTTATCTCCCTCACCCTGAGACCTAAGCAAACAACTAAAATCTGTATACTCTAAAACGTCTAAAAGGTTCGTATCATTTGTTACTGTCCACATTGACAAATGCTTGTGTATTTTTGTGTTTAAACTTGCTTCGTAAAGAACCTCGCTCTTATTGCGTATGCTGATGTGCAAACTTCGATTTAAGGGATTCTCTCTCTCTCTCTTTTTTTTGCCTGTCGTGGCCAATCCTTCCTTTCATGTCATCTTGTAATCTTGTCTCTCTTGTTGGTGCAGCCAAATTTCAAGTTCCGCATCTACGACGAGCAACATGCTTAAGCACATGTAGCTGTAGTGGATACATAAAAATAAAAATACTAATAAGATCTGTAAGCTCTTGAAATTTTGAAATATTACTCCAGGTCGATTGACTGACTAGCTATGCTAAATAATCAGATAACTGTGAGGTGAACGCAACAAGTTAATCACATCCAATTAGTCTGCTTGTAACTTGGATGTAACCAGTCTCCCGTTCCAGTTTCCTTCCTTTATCGACTCATTATGTTTTATTGAGTCTTGTGTGTCTATTTTTAAACTATTTGCATAACTCTACAAAGTCATCGCGAATATTGAAAAGGTTCCCACAGCCTTTTCAATACTAAATGACAAAATCTACTTATCTGCACTCTCTGAGATGGAGCAAAGATGATATTCGTGTTATAATTTCTAAAAGGATTCAACACTCCAACTTACAACTACTTAAAATCCTAAAAAACCTGTCCCAAAAACTCGTTTAATCGAATTCGCCAGCATGTCAGGACACACATATGAGAGAGCTTCCACTGAACTTATTAATGTAGAGAACTGAACACGCTACTTAATTATTTACTGGCAATTCTGAACTGGGGAAAACCTGTAAGAGAAAGCTGCAGCTCACATTGAAGCGTCTCCATTAAATGTGAACAGATGAAATGAAGGATTTAAACTTCATCAAAACGGAAGTATTTTAAGGCATCAGGTGGAGATTAAGGTCCTCTGAGTATTTGAGTATTTGAGGAAGAAGCAAAGTAAGCCAAGGTAATCCTACTCTCTCAGGGGAGAGTGACTTCTGCTTAATGATTAGGCAAGGAAAGGTCCACCAACCTAATGAAAGAATTAATATTGAGAACCACTTCTACTTCCTAATTTCATCACTTTCACCAATTTCACCTGCTCTAAAACTCAAAATGTAGTCACACACTATTTGTCCACAGTAAATAACATGGCACACTTCTCGTTTC
>JAQGAD010003312.1:0-10602 GCA_034696625.1 Isotomurus palustris
TCTGTAAAGTATCCGTAGTGATGAGAGTTGTTTTGTTGTTATGAAATGATGTAAAGTGAAAATTGATCAGTGTTCTCGCGACCTCCGACGAGTGAAGGTCTCTCTCTTATAGAAATAAACTCTGTCCGTTTTTTCCTTGATTCTCCGTTTTCCGTCTAACTCCTGATTTTCGGTTAGAATTCGCCTAAGTCCTGATTTTCAGTGAGAATTCACCTAAGTCTCACATTTCCTGTTAATTTTCTTAAGTCCTCACTTTCTACACACTAATCTGCCCCCTTAACAGTCTAGATTTGACACAGATAACAATAACCCATTCTGCTTTCATCTGTTGCGTGTCCAAAGACATTGGGACTGGAGGATTAAGACATTCTATTCCACATTCTCACAGATTCAATACAACTATACAGTCATAAATGATCTTCCATATTTTAATTAAAACCCCTATTAATGTGCGTAGACTGTTCATTAACACATGTGAGTCGTGCTTTTTCATTTATCAGTTGGATCAGAGGGCATCGTGACTATGACGTGAATGTAATGATTTCATTATCACCATTGCAGAATCTTCTTCATTCCAGTTCCAGACAGTTTTTTAATGCTTTCAAATTCTAATTTACCACAAGAAAGGCTTTTTGTTTTACCCTTTTACCTTACACAATGGAAATTTAATTGACACTGACGGATTTTTTCACTAACTTCCGTAATTATGAGGCATTTTGAGACACATCTGGTGCTGCTGATTCTTCTTTTACTTGATCACTCAGCCTGGCTTCTTGAGTACCCTCGTGGAATTTATCTTCTGTATTGTTGCTGTCATTATTATTGCTGTTTAAAACTTCAACTTTTGTTTCATCGATTCCATCATCTACTTTAGTTACGTCTGCTTCTGACTGTTCTTGCTGCTTGTTTATTTCCACATCAATTTGGTTATTATTGGATCCTCCTGCGTCTGGATCTCTTGCGATTACAAGGAAAGGATTTCCATTCTCATATTCGATTACAATGAAAGGATTTCCAGTCCCATAATCTTCAATGTATTCATCAGGCTCAGGCGTCTTATTAGCTGCTTGAGAAGGATTCGGATTGTTGTTATTCAGTTTAGATTCTTTTGCATAAATAACTGAGGAAATTGAATCAGGAGTGTGAGGAACGACTTGAATTCTAACAAATCCTTCTTCATCTAATTGTCTTCGATGTGCACGACGCTCGTTCAGCAACTCATCTACGTCTAAAGGCATATCTCCATCTTCGTTAGCTTGGTTGTTCAATGCAGCATCAAGTCTTAGCTGAGCTTGGAGGTCGTGAGGTCTGAGATTCGTGTCGATAACGATGTACACGAGAGTTTTGGTCATGTGAAGCACTACGAAAGATACACTCAGACAGAATATTAGAACAAAGTCGTTCTCAGCGGAGAATTTGTTGGCAGGAATTTTTCCTTCGGAAGTTGGGGCGTAGAATGCCATGAGGACTAGAACGAAGAGGAGCTGTGCTAGGGATGACTTTGCTCTGTTGTTGTTCTGGAAAATATGTTAAGGTACTTTAAGACTTAAGCTAGAAATATGTTGGTAAAGAATGTTGAGGCAATTCCGAACCTCGTGGAAGTAAAATGGAGGAAGGAATCGTTTAGTAGGGAAAGGTTTCCTCGACTCCAACACGGCAAAGACAAATCCAGACACAAATGCAGTGAGAGTTAAGTGGATGTAGGACGAGAGGCCAGAGTAGTTGTAAGTTCGCACGGAGAAAGCCACAATGAGGAGAGGAATTGAGTATAAAATGTCCACAAGAAAGTGAACGATCTGTAATAAGAGGAAATAAATGCGAATTTAACTGGACAAGCATCAATATATTCAGAAGCACTGAGGAGAGTCTTACGAGAAAGCCAAGCGTTACAACGCAGTGAACACATGACGCTGGATTCTCCAGCTGCCTGAGTTGCTTGATAAGGTCATAATGGGTGAGCTTAGCTGTGCAGTAAACGATGTACGCCAAAATGAATAGGAACAACGCTATGTGCCATTGGTCAGCTGAGGAAAGTCCCGTGTGTTCTTCAGGAGGAGGTCGGTAGAAAGGAGACGGTGGAGTTAAATGGGAAATGTGGACTTCTTGGAACTCTCCAAACAGCTGAACGTAGGCGATAAGGAAGAGGAAGACGTAGATGACCTTAGCTGTCTGTGGGGAGAAGAATAATTGAATAGTTGGAGATTATAGTATAGCTTATAGTTTGAGTTTCCTACTGAAGTGATTGAGAAGTGGTAGGCAGCATCGTGCAAAGCAACGGTAGGACGGACACACTGCTTATGGCAGAAAATGTGGAGTTCTGAGAAAGTAGCGAGGAAGTAGATAGCTGCAAAGGCTTGAGAGGTCGGTGGAAAGGTGGAAGGAGCGAAGAAGTAGTCGTAGCCTTTGGTTATGGCTGCTGAAATGCCGATGGATAAGGAGAGGAATCCTAAGAAGCATAAGAGCTCGTAGACCTACGGAAAGTTCACACACACACACGTTTTAATCATCTTGTTTGAGAGATGAATTGAATCCGAAATATTTTTTAAAAGAGTACAAGAAGAAGAACGAGAAGTCCAAATCCTTTGAGAGCATAGGATAGCTTCCCACACAATGCCATACTGACGATGATTCCCAGTGTTAGCTTTTGTGGGAGGACATCAGTGATAAGAATTTAGATTTTTTTTGGAGAATTGGCTCTCTCGGAAGCATTCTTATTGGATTTTTGGGTATCGTACAGAAATCTTATGAGTGTTTTGGTGAAATGTCGCGTAGAAACTTGAAAACACATAGTTGCGTTGTGTAAGAAAAGCATTTGATTCATTTAGTACAGACTTACAGATGACACTGAACTGATGGCAGGTGCAACAAAATGTGATGGACACACGTATAATAAATATGTGACAACTCAACTCAATTTAATAAAGATACATGCAGGATTATATGAATGCTAAATGAGTATTATTTTCATACCAAGTCATTGTGCTGTAACGGACCTTCGTAGCGATTAATCGTTATCATCAGAAATACGCAGTAAACGGAGTTATTCTTCTAATAGCTCTGCAGCATTGTGGACAACATCAGTAGCTGATTTCAAGTGTAATTTGATTAGGAGCATCTTCACCATGAATCGCTTAGCTTTGCTGAGTTTCCCACTACTCCTTATTGTTCTAGTGGAAGTGAGTGTTATTATAATACAAAAGTACAGCTTCAGTTTCCGAAAAATCATGATTTCCATAATTGCAGGTTCAGAGCGCAGCTAGAGAACGGGAGAGTCGAGTGGTGACAGAACCTGCTTGGGTCACTGAGGCAAGTAAACCAGATTGAAAGTCGTAGCCTTCCAACTTCCAAACCTGAAAACGTGTGTTGAAATTTTGAAATTCAGCTCTTAGGACCAACCATGTTTCCTCCGATTACAACTCGAAGACCAACTCTACCTGAAAGAGTTCAAGGGGCTATTCAACAAGTCACTCAAGGAATAATTGAGATCCCTACCAGAATATTAGGCATTTTCCGACGACCGACAACTCCCAGGCCAAAGCCAAAGACTACGCCACCTGTTACATCTGCACCTATTCTTCACTCTGCACCTCTCACTGCTGTCAATGTAACTGTTCAATTTAATAGTAAATAATTCAAGAGGTTAATTGCCCCAATTATTATCCTCAATTAATACGATCATTGCTATAAAAGTTATAACTCTAAAATTCATAGCTCCTTGACTTTTTGTGCGTAAAGAACTGCTTCTTTCTTGTTGCATCTTTTGAAACATACCATGCACTTCCAGAATATCGCAATATTTGGCTAATAATGTTTATGCAGTGTAGATTGAATTAGATTGAAATGAATAATTATAATTGATCGAGGAATCAGCCTATAAATATAACGATTATTATTATGTGTACGCATTATCATGATCACCTCAAGGCATAATGTTCCATACTAAAATGTGCGATGATGATACAGCAACAAAGGTTATTTAATAATTGACAAACAACTTTGATAATCCATCACGCAACTTTTCTTTTCGTCAAGAGGGGATTTACGGTCGCCACTGCTGCTAAAGGGTTGAAGGCTAATTGCAGAAGTGTTGATGAGTTCAACTCATCTGTAGTGATCATAAGCAGTTGCAAACAAAATGCAAATTAATTACTCAACAATTGATTTCAACAAAGAAGATGATAATGACACTTTTCTCGCAGCTAGAATAAAGAAACTACATTCTCTTTCGTCCTTAGTCGAACGAAATTCTAGGAGGTTATTCTTATTCTTCTTTTTCTTCTTGCTCAAGAAGACGCATCGTCTCATCAGATTGTAGCCAAGTTATCTCTCATAACTAATCATGAGGTGTTCACTGCTGATTTTTGGGTTCTTATTCCTCGTGGGAATAGTTTGTGCTCAGGTAAAACAATAAAATCTTACGGAATTTTGATACAATATTTTTACTGCATCTACATTGAAATCAGTTCCTAACGTCCTTGTTTTTCTGTAGAATCGGACTCAAGAATCCTCTACTACAACCACAAGATCCCCCACGACCACAACTTCAAGGAGAACAACAGCCAGGCCTGTGGGAAGAGTTAAGCCGTGCATTAAACATCCGTCCAACTTCCAACAGTTGAGCAAACCTTGTGGAGGTTTCCAGAAACCGGAGTGTCTTGCAGAGTGCCAAGGACTTGGACACACACGAGCCTATTGTACTCAGCGAGAACATTTCTGCCTTTGCCATTCTGGAGATCTTTATTCGTGCTAGAAGAAACTTAATGTGAGAATTTCGAATCATCATTCATTTGAATCTACTGATGAATTGTTATCAGTATTAATTGTTCTTTGCTAGTAATGGACAAAAGGAATCCATTTACTTTAAGTAGGTACATCTGAGTTTCTTTCATATGTCTTACAGTACGTAATTAATTCGATCATTAACTTTTCACCTAAAACAAGAGTAAATAAACATTTTAATGTAAACTATACTGTAAGGTTGTAAATTAATTCTAAATCAAAATATTTTTTGTCATTGCATGAGAAATAGGTTTGTACTTTCCTAAGGATTTATAATAAATCAGAACAGAAATAAAACGAAAAAAATGAGAAAAGTTTTTATTTAAAAAGCTGAACGACACTTCCATCCCGAGTGCTTTCAGAAAACGCTGTTTCTGTGGATGTCGTCTGAGCATCTGAATCTGAATTATCGGAACCAGCAGCGCTGCCACTCTTAACGCTGGAAGAACTTCTGTCCCTCAATCCATTGTCATTTGAGCTGCTTTTCGTTCCTTCTAGAACTTCCTTAAGTACTGTGGACTCTTCTGAGCAAATTCTGTTCACCGTGGCTTCCATGTCGATGCTGTTTACTGAAGAAGAGTCAGCGGTGAAACCTGCTATACTCAAAACATCCACAGAAGTCTGGCTAACATTTAGGAGCAGTAATGTTTGGCCGTTCTTCCTGAGTCCTTTAACTACTGAGACGAGACTTGTAGCCGCAGTATAGTCGAGGGAGACCCACAAGGAGCAATCGAGAACCAGCACTTTTACTGATTTGTGTTTCAACGCGATTTTCTGGATGGTTGAGGAGATGTGGTCCACACAGGGAAATGACACGGCTGGAGATGACCTTGCAGGGCTAATGAGAAGGTAGGAATTGCCGTCAGAGTCAGAAGATCTTGTTGAAAGAAGGGAGAAGTCTACTTTGGGGTGAAGTGAGGAGTACAGCAGTGAACCTAATGATATTCCAACTCCAATGAGGATTCCAAATTCCATTCCCACGAGTAAAGATGCGAGGAATGTTGCCAAACAGGCTACGGCATCCATTTCTGTGGAAGTAAATTATTGTTAACTAGTGACGTAATTAATTCTGAGCAATGAGACTTTTTAATTGTTCGTACTGGAAATCTTCCACATTGGTAGGAGTTTGTCGTATTCCACCATGAACATAACTGCGGCTATGATGACCGCTGCGAGGGACGCTTTGGGGATGTAATAGAAGGATGGAGTTAGGAATCCAAGGGAAAGTAGAACAAGGATTCCTGGAAGCATAGATTATAGTTTTCAGAAATGTATTAGCAGCCATTTAAGAAACTGGTAAGGAAGTTTGCTAACCTGTGAAAAGACCTCCTAAAGGACTTCTCACTCCACTCGCTTCATTTACAGCAGATCGAGAGAAGGACGCAGAAATTGGAATGGATGACACGAATCCGCCCAAAGTTGAGGCTGTTCCTAAAGCGATCATTTCCTGAGTAGCGTCTACTTTCTGTCCAGACCCGAATGCTTTGGAGATTGCGACGTTCTGGAGAATTGAGATTAGGGCGATGACGATGGGTCCTGTGGAAATGTATTTCCACGACTCTATGAATGACATCGTCATGTTTGGGTCTTCGAGCATAGCAGATGTTGAAGTGTTTTTGAAGGGGAGCAGGAATGGAGGAAATGACACGGGAGGAAAGCCTCCATTCACTTTCCCCACGAGTTTAAATGGAGGAGATGTCCAGATGTAGGCGATGATTGAGGTTATCAAGATGATTATGACGTTGCGGGAAAGTGAGATAAGCCATAACGCAGTTTTGAGGTATTTGTTGGATATTTTCATGTCTTTCAGCTTCTGTATTGAATGACAGGAACATCACATCAGATATGATAACTCATAAGTATTTGCAAAATCTTTATAATTAAATGACGTCATACTCTGAGCAATAGGAGACAAATGAAAGCAACTATTCCAACAATAGAATCTCCAGCCTTGACTGTTGAAATAGAGTCGAAAATGGCTTTCCAGTAGCCCACAAATCCTTCTCCTTTCTCTCCCGACATTCCAAACAGACTTTTAATCTGAGAAGACATTATCGTTACTGCGGCTCCTCCCGTAAATCCGATCACCGTCGGCTCACTTATGAAACTAACAACCCATCCTGCAGGTAAGTAATTATTGATTTAGCTCATTAAACATCTCTCAATTGAACGCAAGAGTAAAAGGTGCTGAAGAGTATTCACCTAATCTCAATACGGCAAGAATCAACTCAAAGATTCCTGCATAAAAACCCGTAAGAATCGCACAGGATGGGTAGTCCTGTCCACATGTTTGAAATGTCAGAAGTCCCATGACAGCTGTAGGTCCAATTGTTGCTTGTACACACGAACCTAAGATTACGTACACGAGAACTCCCAAGTAGGATGAGTAGAGGCCGTACTGGAATATTAATTACATCTTGTGAGAATTACGTGGAAATTGAGACGCATGTATAATAATTGTAATTTATTGTTACCTCTGGAGAGAGGCCGGCAATTGCAGCATAAGCCATGGACTGTGGGACTACTGTTAAACCCACAGTGATGCCTGCAATTAGATCTGAAACCAAATCTGTCCTTGTGTACTTTCTGGCCCATGACAGAATGGGGAGTCTTCGGATTATTTGCTTCTTCAGAGATTTCTTCTTGGGTGCTTCCACTAATTAGACAAATATAAAGTGGAAACATTAGTTTGTACATGTTTTACGAAAACCCTAAGAAATCAAATAACAAATGTTTTTACTTTTATGATTAGATTTGATTTTGTGATATGTAACACACGTGTAGCATGAACTCAGCTTATGAACCTGAGAGGAATGTAGTTCTTATGCAAGAGAGACTGTTCATGGGAGATTGTTGAGATTAAATGAGTCTGCGATCGATTTCTTTAACGACTGTGATTTCAATGAACACTAGCTAATCAATGTAATCTTACTATAAGCCAAAGTTCAATTGTTATCATGTGCATTCGTCAATCACGTACAAATAATTGATGGAATACCCCAATTGATTAGTAATTATTGATCAAGACTGTCATTCATCAGTTTCATGACAGTGAGGCCTGTTTTCTCTGTGTGTCGGTATGCGTGGAATAAATATTTACACCACTCATAAGCAACAATATTAAATTCAGCTTACCTGCGTTTTTGTCTTTCATTTTAATTGATTGATCCACTCGTTGCTTTTTCAGGTTTAGAATTCAGCGTAGCAGCAGTCGGCGTTGTCAGAAGATTCCCACGGCTCACAAAGATTTGCTGATTTTTTTCAGATATTTAATAGCGCACTTTGGAGTTTAGATATTTGTGAGCTGTTGGACCCGAAAACAATAAAAAATATTTATTGCGGTGACAAAGATTCGGGCAACTGTTATTAATAACAATTAAACTTCACAAGTTCACAACAATTTACAGTCAATAACACAGAAGAAGTTGAATTGAATGCATTTCAACAAGTCATTTCCACCATCGAAAGGTTGCTTTCATTTCTTCGTACAAAGCAATGAATTCTCACGATTCATTTTGCACATAAAGTCACGCTAAAGGCTGAATGTAGAGCTGGCACTTTTGTAGGTTACAATTAGGCACAACTGGAATGGGTGGTATTGTGTGTGAGTTGCAACTGTACAGAACAATGTACATCACTGTTGCTGACGGGTATTGTGTAACACTGAAAAAATGAAACATGAACAAACAACAATGAACACAAAACTTCGTTTTAACAAGAATGCATGCACAGGAGTGTTCTGTCCGTCAGGATGATATTGACTGACCGCAGAGGATGAGTTGCATTGGCGAATCTTTCGCTTTCAGAAGGATAATTAAAAATTATTTTGCATTTCATGGGCCATGAAGCGTAACAGTCTTCCGCTTGACTCCTCACGTGTAATTATGACTGAGCATTTCACTGTTCACTCTAATAATAATATGTAGCATGGGGCTATAATATAACTTATTGTGTATAATGATGATTAAATATATTACTGTGGATTAAATAATAACATTAGTTTTTTTCTCGTTCAGCAGGAAGACGTGTAGGTATTCATGTTTCATGGAATAATTTTGCATTTTAAAGTAATAATGGGAAAACACAAAGAAACAAAGACTCACCTCGGTTAAAAGTTAAAACCTGACTACGCTGAACTTCAGCTATCAGTGAAGTGGAAAGGATTTAGGAATCAAATCACGAGTACGAAGTATAGTAGACATGTAAAAGTAGCCGTGTTACAAATGACAATTGATGTGGTCAAGGTAAAGTAATTGACTGGGAATGTGTAGCGTCGGCAGATTTAACCACGTGAAGTGAACCAGATCGAGTAAATATCAATATTGATGCAATTGTGTGCGAATTAGTCATACGAATCAATATTGGCTTAAAATATAAATATATGAATGATGATGTTAATACGGAAAGGAGTTAGAGACTTGATGTCTGCTCATGGGATGTTTATGCCGTATTTAGTATCTCCACGAATGGACAGTACGTGATGTGATGCGTTTTGTTTTCTCGGAAACTTACCATATCCAAGAAATATTTACTTTTCTGGGTGTAAAAGTATGCGGACAGTTGCACTGGTAAAGTGGACATGCGGATTACAACGTGGAAATGAAGTAGACTTACCACAACACACTTTTTCTGATGACTGACAGTAGAACAGAGATTGCAGAGTTCCACTTCCTTTTTGAAAGACTCGTTAAGCTTAAGGGTAATAATGTATTTCGCTCATGCACTAATTAACTTCGTAGAAAATAATTAATATTCATGAGAGAGCACTCCGTATTGCCATTCCTGAGTGTCTGAGTGAGTCTGACGATTTTCAAAGGGCAATCTGCTATGATAATTTACAATTTACATACACTTTACTACTCACAACTCACTCTTTTTTGTCAGTGCATAAGGACTGGAGTTTTCTTTCTTCGTCAGTGCGAGGATTGAATTTGAAGTCGTCTCTCGGCTTCGCCCACTCCACCTTTAGACCTCAGAGATGATTGCTTTGGTTTGCTTTGATGTTATAAAATCAAGCGAAATCTGTCTTTCAAATTGATATGCATTGGAGGATGTGCCCTACATTAAAAATTCTTCTACAGCAGTTTGTTACTGAATTACTATATTACTCAGGAATTAAGAAATATTCGGTTGAGTAGTTTCCTTGTCTTTCTGTCCGAACACGAAGCCGCTCCTAGCTCCAACCCTTCTTTATCTCTAAAAACTTCTTTTACCAAATTTTAACTCAAGTAGCGGTCAACGCGTTAAAACTGAACCTGCGTTAAAACGAGCTAAAAAGGAACTTTTAGAGATAAGTGGGGCAGCCCCGTAATTGAACCTTGTCAGATGTCTATAGAACTTATGAAATATGGAATACGCATTTTGTTAAAATACGATTATCATGTCACCTTAAGATTTGTATTATCATCAGAATAGAATTATTTAGCATATCATCTGCCTAAGATAGATACGCACGTCAAGGGTGAATATGTAAAATCATTTATTGCTCCTCTGTGTTGTTTGTGTCATGGATTATCTACCACATTTAAGTAATCCTAGCAGAAATATCTAGATTACAATATTAGTTAGTTGACCCTTGTACATTTCAAAGTTCTTTGTGACTATAAGACTCGTGACGAACTTAGAGTTGTTATTAATCAATGGATTCCTAGCTTTTGTATTAGTCGGAAATCTCTGTTTGTCACAAATGCATGCGTCATATTCTTCCGTAAATAGAGGGTTTTGATTTTAGGCTTTGATTTTAAACCCGAAGGAAAATGTCTAGACTGCTCTCCAAGAATAAATTCATCGGATAATTTATGCTGTTGATTCCTTATTGAATGT
>JAQGAD010003313.1:0-10595 GCA_034696625.1 Isotomurus palustris
TTATTACTGGAGTGGAGGTGACCTCGGAGGAACTCATCCCCACTTTAGGTCATCCTCCACAACCATTCTCATCCCTCTATCCATCTCTACTCATCCATCATGAGGGTCACTGACGCTGCGGACGACGACTCTACTAGTGCCATCATCTTGTGACAAATCCGTTGCGTACAAGGAGACGGGAACTGCTGAGAATACGGTGACAATAAGCATCACATCATCTCTCTTAGCATATAAACTCTACGCTCCCCCCACAATACGAGAGAATCACGATCGATAAAGTCAACTATCGTCTTGACTCTAATCGAAGTAAAAATGGCTACATTAAATTACATATTCAAGGAGGGCAAGGTAAACGAAAAGAAACTTACACTAACGTCTTGTCCAAAATTGATGTTCCATTTGGCCCGAAAAGAATAAAACAAGCCTTCAGAGATAGACTTAAAGGACCAAATACGACTGTTACGCTTACCAAAGTCAGAGAATAAGGAGTCTAGTAAGGTAGATAGTTAGATGGATAATCTTAAAAACTACATGTGTACATACTTTAGAGAAGCTTTCAGCTACGTATGTTATTCAGAAAGGTTAATGGTTAACATTAAAATACATGTTAAGAATAAATTTAAAATTAAACTACCACTTTATATACATTCTTTCTTGTGATTTGGATATCCCTCAAATAAAGAGCCCAAAAATGATCTGCGAAGATAAACGTTGCTTACTATTTTACTCAACTTACAGGAACCAAATCCATATTAACTATTGATTTTCCATAATCTCTAATGGCACGTACAACAAGGCAGTTTATTTGATATTGATAATATTAATTACTGCATTTTGTAACCCAAGTACATCTAATCCCCTATCCTATCGGTTCTGGTATTTACCTATTTATCCTCCTGAATATAAAGTCAAGGTCTGCTTCGGTACCCTCATTTCCCTAGTGTTTACGTGGAACTCCACGTCCGCCAACTCTCCTTGACATTCTCCTGAATCCATTTTCTCCAACTCACTTCAATCTAATCCCTCCTCCGATGGAGACGTCTTTTACTTAATGAATAAGTTAGTCACGTATCACACGCGAGTCCAATGTTCTTAATAATTTCCCAACGCGAGACCTGGACTGCCCACCTTCCAGGAGGAACTCCCGTCCTTCCTGGCACTTAAGTACACACATATCACCTCACCGAGTACCCGTCTCACGGTGCCTTATCGAGCATCTTCAAAGTCTGTCATTCTGGGACTCAGCATAAGTGAACTTCCACAAGTTACCGTTACAATTTTATATTTAATTATGGGTTTGAGGTTTGGCACACAATATTTCAAGAACGAAGTGGAAACTAGAGTAAAGAAGAAAAGAAATGTAAATGAGAGATTCTCTGAATGATTAAACTGACAGCAGTACTCGATGAAATGGATCATGAATTTTCAAGCTATTTTGTGCAGGTTGTTTGATGAGGTTAAACAAACAGGTAAAACAAGACAACAAACTTTGAGGAACATAAATCTATTAGTAAAGACCTTGTGTAATGTACTAACAATACAAGACACGTTTTGGGATATCTTTAATGGAGAAAGTATTCGCCGAAAAACGTCAACCACCAAATTCTAAAACGATAGGGGGGCGTAATACTACAATTTATTTAAGCTTGATTTCGTATTCTGATATAGCGCCAACGTTCACACCTTTAAATAATAAAAAGCTATCGCTTCGAATTCAAATACATTCAACGATTCCTTTAATCAATTCTTTGAACGTGGAATTCATTTCAACTTTAAGTTAGCATTGACGAATAGTGGATGCTTTAAAATCAATAAATCGATCTACAAATTATTTACTACAATACCTAAAATAATCGTGAAAAGCAGAAAGCCACCGTTTTCCCTACGAAGCTTTAAGCTTGTAGTGTCTAAAGTGTTCACTCTGCTAACGATCTTAGTTGCAAATAATGCCTTAATGCATCAAGAAGTTGACAAAGTTTTTAGAAGTGTTACCGTACCAAACTTTATTTTGGTGGAATTATTGTACGACAATGGTTGCGCATTACATTCACAGGAAGTTTCCATTCAACTACTTTTTTGTTAATTTTCAAGAAATAATCAGATGGCAGATTGAAATGTCCAGAAACTCACTAGTTACACTATTTTGCATTGATAAACAGACTTCTCTGGTAAAACTAGTACGAAAGGGCAAACGACGGAATGCCATGTACGCAATGCTAGTGCTTCACCTGATTTGGTTTTCGCTAACAATCTTAAATATAGTTCCACGCTTGATTGGGTTGTCTGCGAGTGCTGGTAGAAAATATTTCATTCAGGACAAAGTTTTGGATATATCGTGGCTAACTTTTTCGGTTGCAACAATTGCTTTCAAACTGGAGTATTTAAGAACTCGGGAAGAAGTTCCACATTTACTGAATCAAATGTTTCTTTTGGAGAATAAAGCAATTGATGAAGGTAAAACAATTAAAAAGACGTTTTCTATTTTGTACAGGCATTTAAAAACTCCTATTGAATTCTACATTTGTTTAAAGGAATTGCGATGAACTGTGCGTTCAGCAGAGAGGACATGATCTTGCCGATAATATCAATCCTTCTTAGACAGTCCTACTTTTCAATTCCTGCTTCTGCTTTTATTCTGGCACTATTCAAGCCCTGTCTACAGGTATTGGTTTCGTCTCTGTTATTGCCATGCACTGAACAAGACCTCTTACAGCCAGCAGACGGAACAGAATTTTGGATTTTGCAATCCTTCAGGATTCTGTCGGCAATGCTAGAGTATCATCTCATGCAAGAGACAGTCGTTTTAGCAGGTTTGATTAATTGCACAGTGACAATGCATGGAACAGTTGTTCTTAACCGAGTAATGAGGAATGAAATCAGGTAAACAAATAAAGGTTGCTCGCCAATAAAGACCTGAAAAGATTTAAGTTCAGTTTAATGAGTTGTTTTTAGATGCTACATAAGATTGTTTCATAATGTTAAATATTCACGCTAATTAATTGGGTGTTGCAGGAAAAAGAACCCTCAAATTTCTATCGGACGGTGGAGATATTTCCACGCGCTTATCCAACTATATAATAGTTGCAATGCTGAAGTAACATTTCCAGGGGTTGGTGTTACGTGGGTGGAGGTTCTTGTGACGAGTTCATACGCTACTCTTAAGCTGTATGGCGTGCTTCATATTGCAATGTACAGTCTTTTGGCCACAACAGTCTTTGAAGGCCTTATCGTCATGACATCCCTTTACAAATTCAACGGCGACTGTTACGAAAATTCAAAGAAGATGATTTCAAAGTAAGTAGTGATGGCTAATGTAATTGCATTTTTTGATGAAAGATAATCAACGATTTGTGAGGCTGCATTCCTTTTACTCATTTTGTAGGTGGAAATGTGAGCGTGAGAGCCTGAGAGGTTCAAAGCATGTAAACAAGGCCATTCATTCTCTGACTCCCTTGAAAATTAAGGTAGCAAGTGTAAACTTCTTCGAAGTGACCACACCCCTTGTGGTGTGGAACTTTATTGTGAACCAACTAGTAAATTTGCTACTAGCAACATAATTTTGTGTTGAAATTTAAAAATACACCTAGAATTGCTACTAGCAACTTAATTTTGGGTTGGAATTTACACATTCACATAGAATCCGACACGGACAACAAACCTGAACACTTGCATTAGAAGACCATGAAAACATCGTTTCTTCGCAAATACCAAATACGCAAATTTAAAAGCTTTGTTTTAATTCTCAGTCAAGTCGTCAGTCACAAAGTTACCAAATTGTGACTTGCTGCTTTCTAGACGCGATGCACGAGTTTAATGTAATGTTTATTTGCAGTTGATAATGACTAATCTTGCACAATTAACTTTAACAAATGTGGACACTTCTCTACAGAATGCTTATATTGCTTCCTATGAAACATAATATTGAGAAATTGTAAGGGAAACACAGCTTCCTGTGACACTTACCCTTGTGTTAGTTTATTGCACAAACTGTTTATTCAGATCCCTGGATTGTAAACTTTTGAAATATACTACACTCCAAAGGCGTTGTAAGAGTAATATTCAGGGTGCAAAATTTACCACGTACCACGCCTGATGGTAATACATTAGAACCTGGAAAAGTTAATTGTTCATAGTTATATAGACTGCAATACAGAAACATTACGGCTGTTTAACTTTTTTCGTGAATTCGACAGTCATAGGCAAATTATATTTTATTGCTGTATGTCCTAAGCCACCTTGCTAGTCCTAGCCCAAATACCTGGGCTAAAACTAATTTACCACCGCAAAAAGATACCTCGGTATGAAAGGTCACAGAACATCAAGTAATTTAATTAAAGTAAAGAATTGCGTGAGGAAAGATATGAGACATTCAAAAGTTCTGAAGCCGTTCTCTTTCCCGAATTCCCAGAAAATTTTGGAATTGCTATAAGGCCTGTTATAAAACAGTGATGTCGTTTAGTTGGCGCAATATCAATACAAACTTTACACCCAGAATAGATAATAGATAATAAAATATAAGAATAAAATTGTAAAGTTTCAAAATTACTATTGTTTGAACTTTGCAGTATAATAGTTTTAGCTATCAATGAGGATGAAATTAAGCTAAACCTGCTTCTGTACACAAAAGTCCTACGTTTCAGGAATATTGGAAAAGCAATTTTCAACAACTATACATTTCTTGTAAAGTAAAGCATACGTACATATCATTGAGTTTCAGAAGCTTTTAATGCAAACAACATAGCTATCAGACAAAGAACGTAATGTTGCAGTAAAAGAAGAATTTGAATTGTTACTTAAACATAATGAGCTTCTATTTTCATTCTTTGTGCAGTGACGTTTAGTTGGTGTAATAAAGATTTTCGATGTCAGTAAGAAGGTTCACATTTGCCGCTACAGGTAATCTTAATATACACACAAAAGAAAACAAATAAAAGGAGGAATATTTAACGGAGTATCGTTATTCTTCTTCATTCGTTATTGTTTGTTTCTTGTATCCACGTATGTTTCAGATACCCTTTTACAATTATTAACGCCGATAGTTCTCTCTTCCTTCTTTCTTTCTTTGCGTCACCAGAGTGTAATTCATATCCTGCCTGGTTGGTGCAGCTACAAATTGTTTCTTATTATAAAAGCTGACACTCATCAGAGGTTGTTCTGCAAAACTTGTTGAACCTAAAGTAATCTGTCCATAGTTGGTTGAAACTGACATCCTGTCTATCGAAATTAGGAATTCGCATTTCTGACTTTACACACACAAATATATGCTAAATATAAAGTTTGTTATTGTCAAACATGCAGTCGTCATTTAAATTGATCCTGAGTGTAGCCGTTTTACTATTTTCTGGATCCGTTTCTGGTTGTTTATTTCATCATGAATTTAACTACTTCAAACCATGCGGATGTATTCTGAAGGACTCCTTTTCGCAAACTCATGTTCACCATCAAAACGACTTTTATTCACAATTTATTACCGCTGCAAGAAACGATGTTGAATATCAACCTGTGATTATTCAGCGTCAGAAGTCTGATAAGAAAATTACACCACAAATATTTCACTCGATGAGATTCGATTGTTTTCTTCATATATTGATGGTTTGGGATGCAAAACAGGGAATTTTCATGTCAAATTTGGACGACACATATCAAAGGGATTTTTCATTCAGAAAAGCCACCCTTGTTGTACTTTCTCCTTCTAAAGTCAAACCCACTCCCCGTGATGTGGTCATTCAACGTATAGTACCTCAACGTTTGTTTCTCGTTTACTTCAACTCGTCTGGTTCACTACACTCTGGATTTATTTTCCACGTAAAGGATTGGTTTATTCTGTGCCCTTTCTGTGATATTGCTTTGCATTCAATCAAACCCAGCCAAAATTTACACGTCTTGGATCAAACGTTCTTCCAAGAACGATGGGTGCGTCAGATGCATTTCATTATGGGTGGAAGGAAGCGAAGACCTGCAAAAGACCTCTCCTGCGGTCGAATTGAACCGTGGCCTGCTAAAAGGGTCAAAAAATGTAGTAGTGAAGAAATAAAAGTTGAAACCATCGTTGTCATTTCAAAACTCAACGTAACGATTGCTTCTGGCAAAGGTGCGCCATTCATAAAGTATAATTTAAAAATAGAGACATCCTTTGCAGCATGGAACCGGTATGAATTTGAACTCAGTATTTATAGTCAATTAGTATATTGCATTTATGTGGAGCGACAAGTTCTGCACAATACAGATTTGTGGTACTCAGAAGTCTCTCTGGAAGTATTTCTAGCTGTCCTTCTATTCATTGCAATAATTTCTGTTGTCGACTCTGTAAAGAGTCTCCTGAATTACAGAAGAAAGTGTAGAGATTACTTGCCGATAATTTACAAGAAACTTGGACATGGATTTCGTATTTTACTTCGTCAAAATTGTAGTCATAACTGCACTACCTTATTGTTATTTGAACTTTGCAGTATAATAATTTTAGCCGCATATGAAAGCAACATTAAACTAAACCTCTTTAAACACCCAAAAGTCCCGGGTTTCAAGAATATCGAAGAACTCATTTTAAATAACTATACATATCTGTCAAGCCAAGACACCATTGAAGACAAATGGGTTGCAAAAGAATTTAATACAAATAAGAAAGTTGTAACAGAACAGTTTAGAATCTATCCATTCATTTCACACGAAAGTATAAAATTCCATTTTTGGAACCGCAAGGATCGAAAGAAATACGCATTCAAGAGTACAATGTTGCATCCAGAAAATGACTTGTCCTTATTAAACCAGGTTGTGGGGTGGAAGTTTTACTGCTTTAAAATGATTCCAACTGAACGGGTTTTCAGAACAGAGATAAGACTTTTCGTATCTTTTTATTCCAGCCTAGCTTACTATTTAGTAAAATCTAAAAGAAAGATGGAAGAAATGGGCATCTACGCCAATTGGATAGCAGATGACCGTTTGTTAGGTCAAGTTAACACTAATCGCTTAAGAAAGTTAATGTCGCTTTATGACTTAGATTGGATAAAATTTCAAGAAAACGACAGAACCGTTCAACAGCAAAAGTCCATGATTACTCTTAAAAACTACGTGACTATATTTTGGGTTATTTTGGGTTTTCTAGCTTTAGGGTCTTTTGTGTTCCTTATGGAAAACTTAAAGTGCAAAGCTGTTGTGTTCCTCAGACTCAAATTTCGGAAAAAGGGACCCGGGAGACTTGTGAAGGTTAAAAGCCATTGGAAGTAGTTTGTCCAATAAATGTATTCCAATGTAGTCAACGAGTGTCTTTAGAAGTATTTAAACTGGCTTAACTTTATAAGTATGGAAGGTAAACAATTTTATATTAACTTTAATTGTTTAATTCCAACATTTATATGTAATTTACAATAAACTTGAATACCTAAGTTTCTGCTAGCTTCATTAAGGTCAAGACTTTACATCAAACTCATTAGCGTTTTAAAATTCTTGTTAGTATTACATGCGTTCAACCCAAAGGTGGGGGACCTCACAGGTTTCGCTCACTCACTCACACACTCACTCACTCACGAAACTTGTCACCGATCACCGCTCATTCACGAAGGTTTTTTTCTCTTCGTCCCGCTCACTCCCTCACTCACGTTTAAATTCATCGCTCACTCACTCACTCAGAAGCGCAGAAAAAACCTTAAAAATCTAGTAATGACGATTAATATCGTGTGAAGGTAGCACATGACACAGTAAATAGCAACTAAAAAGGGAAATAAGGATGTAATCGGCACATTTTAGTACTAGTATTAGCAAAAAATCCAACAATTATGCACCGCTCAGGGGGTAATAAAATTGATCTTTGAGTGCGAGTGTTAATTAAAAAAATAAGTGGAAACGACAGTATTCAAGCAATGCAATGCATTTTAAATTAGAAATTTTCTGAATGCTAAGTGAATTAATTTGACAGAAACCGGTATTCTCTGAAGCCGGCACTGAATTTTTAAGTCTTTTCGTGCAGGTAGTTTTATGAGGTTAAATAAACAGGTAGAAGAAAACGAATACCTCTGACATGCAGACATCTTTTAGTAAAGACCTTATTGAATATACTAACAATACACGAATGTTTAGGGATATTTGTAATGAAGAAATGATTTGCCGAAAAACGCCAACCACAAAATTCTAAAAGGATAGGTGGACATACTGTATCAATTTATTTAAACTTGATTTCAAATTCTGCCATAGCGTCAACGTTTGTTCACTTAAATAATGCAAAGCTATCACTTCCAATTCAAATATTTTCAACGATTCCTTCGATCAATTCATTGAATGTGGAGTTCATTTCAACTTTAGGTTATCTTTGACGAATATTAGATCCTTTAAAATCAATAAATCGATGTACAATTTATTCACAACATTCCTGGTCTCCAAAGGAATAATTGTGAAAAGCAGAAAGCCACCGTTTTCCCTACGAAGATTTAAGCTTGTAGTGTCTAAAATGTTCACTCTGCTAGTTATCTCAGTTGCAACCAATGCTTTTATGCATCTAGAAGTTGCCAAAGTTTTTTGAAGCGTTAACCTATCAAACTTCATTTCGGTGGAATTATTGTACGACAATGGTTGCGCATTACATTCGTAGCAAGTTTCCATTCAACTACTTTTTTGTTATTTTCAAGAAATAATCAGATAGTAGATTGAAATGTCCAGAAACTCACTAGTTACATTATTTTGCATTGATGAACAGACTTCTCTAGTAAAATTAGTACGCAAGGGCAAACGACGGAATGCCATGTACGCAATGCTAGTGCTTCACCTGATTTGGTTTTTGCTAACAATCTTAAATATAGTTCCACGCTTGATTGGGTTGTCTGCGACTGCTGGTGGAAAATATTTCATTCTGGACAAAGTTTTGGATATATCGTGGCTAACTTTTTCGGTTGCAACGATTGTTTTCAAATTGGAGTATTTAAGAACTCGGAAAGAGGTTCCACATATATTGAATCAAATTTTTCTTTTGGAGAATAAAGCAATGGATAAAGGTAAAAATGTTGAAAAGAAGTTTTCTATTTTGTACAGGCATTTAAAAACTCCTATTAAATTCTGCATGTGTTAAAAGGAATTGCGATGAACTGTGCGTTCAGCAGAGAGGACATGATCTTGCCAATAATATCGATCTTTCAGACAGATCTATTTTTCGATTCCTGCTTCTGCTTTAATTAGTGCTTTTATTCTGGCACTATTCAAGCCCTGTCTACAGGTATTGGTTTTGTCTCAATTATTGCCATGTACTGAACAAGACCTCTTAGAGACAGAAGATGGAACAGAATTTTGAATTTTGCAAAACTTCAGGATTCTGTCGGCAATGCTAGAGTACCATCTCATGCCAGAGACAGTCGTTTTAGCAGGTTTGATTAATTGCACAGTGACTATGTAGGGAACAGTTGTTCTTAACCGAATAATGAGGAATGAAATCAGGTAATCAAGTAAAGGTTGCTCGCCAAAAAAGACCTCTAAAGATTTAAGTTCAGTGTAATGAGTGGTTTTTAGATGCAATTTACGATTGCGCTAACAGTACATACTCACGCTCTTTAATTGGGTGTTGCAGGAAAAAGAACCCTAAAATTTCAATCGGACGGTGGAGATATTTCAACACGCTAATCCAAGTATATAATAGTTGCAATGCTAAAGTAATATTTCCAGTTCTTGGTATTACTGTTGGTCGAAGTTATTCCTGCAACATCGTGGGTTACATCACGATTCATATAGCACCTAAAATCCAATGCTTTTCAATGAAGCCACTGTTTGCCTCAGGCGACCTGGAGTTCGAATCCGGTCTCCTGCAAATTTATTTTTGCTTCTTTTAATTCAAACTTTTCCAAAGTTTGAGTGTTCATACGATCATCTGCTACAATTTTGATCACTTTTTAAACCTAAAAATTAATCTTACTTGGACTTGATGATCTTATTTATGCTTTAAATTGCAGCGTTAAGCCACAAAAATACATTAAGGTCTTTACTATTCACATTCAAATGTATGCCGTAGTATTATTAAACTATAGTAACTACAAAAAAATGCATTACATGGAAGCAAAAATAAATTTGCAGGATACCGGATTCGAACTCCAGGTCGCCTGAGGCAAAAATCTAGTCTTTTCAATGAAGCCACTGGACCACAGTGGCTTCATTGAAAAGCATTGGATTTTAGGTGCTATATGAATCGTGATGTAACCCACGATTATGCAGGAATAACTTCGACCAACAGTACTTGGAAGGAGGTTCTTGTGACGAGTTCATACGCTACTCTTAAGCTGTATGGCGTGCTTCATATTGCAATGTACACTCTTTTGGCCACAACAGTCTTTGAAGGCCTTATCGTCATGATATCCCTTTACAAACTCAACGGTGATGTTACCAAAATTCAAAGAAGATGATTTCAAAGTAAGTAGTGATGGCTAATGTAATTGCATTTTGTGATGAAAAATATTCATTGACTCGTAAGGCTGCATTCCCTTAGCTCATTTTGTAGGTGGAACAGTGAGCAGGAGAGCCTGAGAGGTTCAAAGCTGTAAGTTTAGTTTTAGTTTAGTTTAGTTTATTCAAATCAAACCTGCTCAAATGAGCTCTTTATGTTTGACATACAAAATGAAGACAAT
>JAQGAD010003314.1:0-10594 GCA_034696625.1 Isotomurus palustris
TGAATGTTAATTGTTTCCCAGATGTTAATTGAATGTTAATTGTTTCCCAGATGTTAATTGAATGTTAATTGTTTCCCAGATGTTAATTGAATGTTAATTGTTTCCCTGATGTTAATTGAATGTTAATTGTTTCCCTGATGTTTATTGAATGTTAATTGTTTCCCAGATGTTAATTGAATGTTAATTGTTTCCCTGATGTTAATTGAATGTTAATTGTTTCCCTGATGTTTATTGAATGTTAATTGTTTACCTGATGTTAATTGAATGTTAATTTTTTCCCTGATGTTAATTGAATGTTAATTGTTTACCTGATGTTAATTGAATGTTAATTGTTTACCTGATGTTAATTGAATGTTTTTTTTCCCTGATGTTTATTGAATGTTAATTTTTTCCCTGATGTTAATTGAATGTTAATTGTTTTCCTGGTGTTAATTAAATGTTATTTGTCTCTCTGATGTTAATTGAATGTTAATTGAATGCAAAGAGTATGAATATCAGGAGACGCTCCTGTCTCTTCACCTCTTCCCTGGAGACAACTTTCCTCTAGAGTCCCTCTAGAAAGCAATTGTGCTTACTGTAGACAATGAAGTTTCCTATAAAGGCTCAAATTACCTGAAGCAGCGTTTGATTTGCTGGTCATAATATTTGAGAACTAGAGGATTTCCTTCAACTGGAGAAGGAGACGCAGCTGGAAAATCGCCTGGAAGGAAGTTCCAAAGATCCATAGAATGTGGATGACCCATTGAGGAGTCAAAATGGAAGAGAAGTGGAGGAGAAAGTGAGTGCAAATGAAGACGAAGCTGCTCCACGATTGGAGGAGTACGCAGAGCCACGGGAGAAGATGGCGCATATCACCGAGCCTCATTTCCTGGGGAAGAGGATCCCAACGGAAGGGAACTCCTCTGGAGATTGTGATGAGACTGAGGACACAAGAATACTTCTCCAGGAGCTTTGGAGACAACATCGCAGTAACAATTCAGTTTGAGAAGACAACTGTGGTGACTTCCGAAAATAGGACTGTTTCACTTCCACCGTTTTCCATCTTTTCCTTCCAGAGTATTTGATACAAACTGAAAAACTGATAAGACATCGCTATAAATAATGGGAGACTTAATTGACTCAACTGATATATTCTTCTCATATCTTACGATTAAATTAATAACAAGGTAAGGCTCCTTCTGTCTCCCCTGTCAACATCAACCTGTCAATCCTTAATGCTTGTCATCGATTAAGAATTCCTTTCATTCAATTGGCACAACAGCCCTTAAAAGGTTAAAAAGTTAAAACCTGAATTTAGATTTGCAATTAAAATTCAACCAAGAACAAGATGTACACGTAGAACACGAGGCGAAGAATGGCTTAAGCAAACTTAAGTAGAAAGACTGGAAGAAACTGATGGAGCTAAAAGGAGAATTGTATTTATATGACTGGACTTAATGGCCTCACCTGTGTTAACACTCACCTCATTCTGCAATCCCTCCTATCAATATTGATTCTCTTCACTGAATATTTCATCCAGCTGATGCATATCAAAGGACCTTACGGCCGAAGCCAGTATCACCAGGGCTAAAATTTCATGGCCACAGAAATCGTACACTGCACAGACTTAGAACCCCCAAACTTCACACACTGATTTGCAAACCCATTCTAAGATAGTATATGAAGTATGAAAAATACGGGGTCTCCGTAAAAAAATAAATTAATAAATTAATTCGTGGTAATGAGTGGAGAGCCCATACAGAAAATTATCATCCCTTGCCATACCGAAATTATCATGATACTATGTGCCAGAAGTACATGATAGGATATACTAGAAATGTCGCTTTATGGTATGATTTCTCGAACTCCTGTATCATACCTTGTCGTATCTTAGACATTGTCATTGCAAAAAACATCATGCTTAAGCATACCAAATATAAAAATACTTTGTCGTCATAAAAAAGCCCATAATGAAGTATGACGAATTTTAGCATGATTAAGTATGACAATGATTATGGCGGAAATTGGTACGCGTTAATGTCATACATTTTATTATCGTTTATTATTGACTTAGACGAAATGTCACAAATTAGTTTATAATATTTATAAATTACAATCTATGCAATCTAGATTGTATTACTGATTACAATTTGACAAAAGATCCATTAAATTAGTTTGTTGGAAATCCTAGACACCTTTGATGAATTAAGTGTGCTATCTACCGTCCATGTCGTCACATCGCGGAGCTATTTCTCTAACACATCGCATATGATCTTTTCGTCTGCTGCTGTGACCTTTGTATTTCAAAAGTACCCAATCAAAATCAAAATCGCTGTTTAGCTAGATGCGGAGAGACTAAGTCATTAATAATGGAGTTGAATGCACATTTACACATAATCAATTACCGTGCTAGTGATGACACTTGCTGAGACATTACAGTTGATAACGCTATAGAGACTGCCATTAACGTAAACAAGCTATCTTGTCTGTCGCCTTCACTGTCCAATCACCCTCTCCTTTTCCGTAAAATAGCTGCTTATAAATCTGGCACTCTCATCTGAAAGAACATTGGGAATCTGTGATCAAGTTTTCGCTAAAAGGTGGTTTACTTATCAAAGCTTTTGCCCTTAAATGTGTAGTTATTTGTTCCATAAACCCCGGAAGTATAATTAAATACGCTTCTTACTGCCGACGCTGATCAGTCAATTCCAAGCGTGCAGAGATCAGCTAACAGAAGATCGGGCTGTACGGATCCGTTTTCTGCCGGTCAATGTGAAGTCATACGAGCCATCGTTCCATCTTAAGTAAAATAGGGCATTAACTACATAATATTCAGACTCGCAAACTTACGATTATCCACCTTAATTGTAGCCTCGTATCCTTAGTTGTAGCCTCGCATCCTTTAAATTAACCAGTCTTTATGAAATTAAAGTCAACATTGGGACAAGTAAACTGACAAAATCCACTGTAGCTTGCACAGACGTTTACTCATTTCACAAATGATAAATTGATAAGTACTTACCTTTTACCACGATGATGTGGTGGGAGGTCAGTGGCGAATGAAGGTCCAGTTAAAACAAACTAGTCTGTTTTCGCTTTCGAAAAACATAACTGTTCACAGAACTGTAAGTTGCATTTGATTTTGGTTCACTTGAGTCGACAGAAGTCAGAAATGTGATGAGAGGGTAACAGTCAGAAAAGCTAACGGACAAAAATATGTTTGTAACGATCATCTGGTATTCTGGTCATACCACAGCATAACACAATGTTGGACACAACAAAGAGCCACCACCGCTCATCGCAGTGTTTAGTACGATCACGTGGTTTTGCGGGGGCGTAGTTATCATACAGTGACATGATAATCTGTACATTTAATGATAAATTTCGGTATGGGAGAAAGGAGTGGGGAAAGTTCACTTGATATCCATTCCTCAACGCGAAAGGTTGCTGCCCGGAACTTCTCCCATATTATACTCACTCACTCACTCACAATACAGGTAAGCTTCAAAATCTCAATTGTCAAATCTTTTCTTATTAATTATAACTACAATTAACCTAATTTTATCACTAGTAAAGAGCACATTTAGCCTAAACAACCTGAAACATGCACTAATTCAAAAGAGTAATCAACCTGTGTGGGACTGCCAGGTTGATTTTTAAATTTTTTTATTTAATCCTTCTGCTTACCCGCTGTACGTTTGTGTACTGGGGTGGTGTGATGAGACTGCAGGTGTGTGTGTATGCAGGTTGTCTTGTCTCGCCGGAGAGCGAGTATGCCAGCTGAGATGAGATGGTGAGAAATAAAGAAACAAGAGGCAATGTTGCGTTCTTATTTGTTCAGTAAATACTGTTTTATTTTGTGCATGCACATAGGTATTTAAGGAGAAATACCTGTGTGTAATATAGAAATATATAAGTTTTCTGGACGTCATGTGCTTCAAATATTTACAGATTGTCAGGAAATATCCTTGATTAGCCAGAGTAGGAAATAACAAGTGTAAGGAAATTCTATCTTACTAAATATTGCATTTGCAGACGTAAGTTTTTAGTTTGGGTACAATGAATCATAAAATAAAACTTTATATGCTAAGATTAAATTAGCACTTGCAATTATGATGCATACAAACGAAAGAGAAAAAGAAAGAACACAAGAATTGTTGGTGATACTTGGCATGCTTATGTATGTTCCATAATAAGTAGATCTTTTAAATCATCGAACTATAAAATTATTTTGGATGAAAAATCACTAATAACCATATCATACTTCTAGAAATGCCGCATAGATCATGCTGCTTACGTGCAGCTAGAATTCCATCAAATATCTCACCCGCAACAACAAACCAGGCTCATGTCAGAACACATTTAGCTCGGTATTTGCTAAATATTGGAGGCAATATTCCTTAAGGTCCTAATAAGATCATCCGCCACAAATGCTCCGATTTCAAGTTTGGACAAAAAAAACAAAGCTCCTCAAAACTATTAGCCGTTTCGCAGCCAAGTTTAAATTCAGAGTCAGAAAATTACTCGATTAAACGAAAATACAGGTTCCGAATAGCACAGTAGTGAACCAGATCGAGGTACTAATTCTCGTCATTATGTATCAAACAACTCAGAAGTATCTGAAGATATTGCAGTAGTTTTAAACGAACAGAATTCTAAAGTTTACATAGTTTACAAACGAGTACAATTCAGAACCAAGTACCCACGAAAGCTTAATTAGCACAGAAAAACAGTGAGATCCTGGTGCGTGAGCTGTTTCTGCAAAAACGCCCACCCACTAGACAACGATGTTGGATCTAGAACGAGATTAAGTATATCTTAGTTATCCATCGCATTGGCAGCCTCCAACGGCACGGAAGTTTGTGGGTCCGTGCTTTTCATCTGTTCGCTGTTTTTATCATTTTGTTCCTAGATTGTAGGAAGCAAATTAGATTGTACACAAATAAGGCTTGGATTGTCTAATGTTTGTTATATTTGTCGCAATCTTGTTGCTGCCGTCATGAATTGAACTCGGTAAGTTGTTCAACCGCTCTGATTTTAATTTTTTTTCTAAACTCGACTGGCTAATCCGTCCAGCAACAACACTTCACACAAAGAGATCGTCCGCTAAAGTCAAGGTGTCGGTTTCTCAATTCATCAATTTATCAATTTATCGTGCGCAGGGAAGAGAGAATCTAAATTCTTTGTCTCCTTCACCCAAATCCAGAAAGGTGAAAAGGGTCACTTGTTTTCGTCCCATCATTCGTCTTTAGTAGTTTGGGAACTAGTGTATTCAGCAAATCGATCTGTACTCCTTGAGATTTAGTTATTCATTTCACATTTAAAGGCATCACTTGGGAGTCGTTGTAGGGGCAGAAAAAGAAAGGGACACAGCTGAAAAGATAGGGGAAGAAATAGAAAAGAAAGAATTTTTAGAAGAGAAAGAACTCATCGAGCTCGCGAACTGCAGGAAGCGCCCCCAGAACCGCGGCCACGTTGCCACGCTGCACGCTGGAGAAGGAAGTTAGTCGCCCAACGGTCCTTGGTGACCTCCGTGACCTTCCCACCTATCTCCAGGACAAGTGAGAGGCCAACCCGCCCCTAAACCCAAAAAGTCTCCATGGCTACAAGATCGAAAATGAATCTTCCCCGGAGGAAAGAATACTTCCTCTTGTTCCTCACTTCTGCTTCAAAGGCGGCGGAACCAGGAGTTTTGGAGTTGGAAGCGACGTAAAAGAGGGCAACGGTGTCGGTGCAGTAGAAGTCCCACACCAAGGCCCTCTCTCTTTTCCATGGGATATCATGAGGGAGGCGAGTCATCCCATCAGGACGCTTCCCATCTGAAGTGGAGCAACCCGCTGGCTCCCGAGGGGATGAAAGGCCAGCGGAGCGGAGGGCGCGGAAAATAATGTCATGCGCGCCCTCATCACGGGATATATGGCCAGCGCCCCTCTCCCATAGTTTCTGCTTCTTCGTCTACTGACTGAATTGAAACTTCTTCGACAACCACAGGAGTTGGTTCAATAAGTGGCTCTCAAAGAATCTATTCTCTCAAGTTTCTAACAGTGTGGATACTTCCCTTCAAATGCCCGAAATAATTTTCAACGTTCCAAGCAGTGAGTCCTTTGGGAGTTGCTGCCCCATAAACGTTATCTTAGACCAAAGTGGAATGTACACATTCACACATGTTGCCAAAATTGCGGGTTCACGGAACTTTAGAAATTGCTGGGTTTTGTTACCATTGTGCGGAGCAGGACCTGTTTGTCTTCCAACCTCTTCACCATCTGTGTCCAGTGCTGTCCAGATTAAAGTCATCGCACAATTTTATGTACTTAATCTGCTTAGGTGTGTACATGTGTACTGCGGCCGCGTCAGGCAGGTTGCGAATAAATCCGTTCCATTCTGGTTTATCGACACTTTGGAACCTATTGACTGTTCTCAACTCCTCCTTTACTTCCTCAAGTCGTCCATCTTTTATCGTATCTTCTGAAACATGCCCAAGCTCCGGGCGCTCAAATTCACATGTAGATACTGAAAATCAGTCATATGTGTAAAGGCATTTAGATTGCTTTCTCGTGCTATGAACAAAAAGCTCTCGTAGAAATCCTCTGATTTGACGAGTTGAATCAAACTGCTGGCCTGCCTGAAATTGTTCACTGACATGTACAGCAAACTTCTCCGGCTCGTTGAGTTTAATTTCATGTTAGAACAGAGTGAAATGTAGCTTGAACTTCTTGAAATCCCCGTCTGTTGAGGGATTTTTAGCGTCTTCAGACTTCGTTCGTCGTTTGGGCTTCCCAACAGCCATGCAGTGACCCCTGAATCTGATCGTAACCAAGTTGGAGTCTAGACACAGTGGGTTACAACCATTGTTATTGTAGGAGCAAGGAATACCAAGTTTAGCTAGTGCGTTCTGGATTACTTCTTGGTATCTTCTTCGTCCTTTTGATTTGTAAAGTTGTAAATTTCAAACCTTGCCCCATTCTTAGAATTTCAACTCGAAATCAAATGGAGCCTTGAACTCTTATATTGTTTGATTTTCAGTACCTTGCCTTACCAGAAAAACATCCTCCATTTTCAAAGGTCGCTGCGGATTACTCTGATTGGGCGGTAAGCTGCTCGGTGTAGAAGAAGACGCTGTGCGCATTTGTGTTCAACTTTCCCTGGATAGCTTGAAATTACTGAATCTTGTTCATACGCTTGTTTGCTTGTTCTTTGACTTCCCAGCAAAGTCTTGTCACAAATCTTCTCAGTTGTAGTGAGACCCGTTGTTGTTGTGCGATGTTCACTAGGAGCTTTCCCACGTGGGATCAGGACTGTTCTGTCGGACACAATACTAGAGTTCTCAATGCGTGGTTCTGTCAATATCAGATATCTCCAGCGCCTGATCCCGAGAGTCTGTTGGTGCTTCAGCTGGTGTGTCCAGTGTCTCAATAGCTCCAGAGGGAAGTGTGGACACAATAATATATAAATCCTTAAATTCTTGTTCCGTCAGCTGGAAAGGAATCCATGATGATGGTCTATAAGGAAGATGAAATAAAATTTAAATTTCAGTTTCAAGTATGTTTTTCATGTAATCTGGTTTGTAAAGGTGTTCAAGATTTCTTCGCTTGTAAAAAGTATAGATTCTCTGCTTGATATGTGCAAGCTGAAAAAGAAAGCACTTCGTCAAGGTCGAAGGACAGTTAGGTTTACATCGACACAGTATCAGGTACAGTTTTATCTGTTCCTGATATTGAATTGATATTAATCCTTTTATGAAGCATACGATGTGCAGCTTTTTCTTTTATTGTAGAAGTCAACGTGGAGGACAAAAGGAGAAGAAACGAATCTTTCAACGGGCAACATGTGGAACCCACTGTGCCTGGTGTTGCATGTACAGCTGCAGGTGATGAGATTTTGAATTTGTATGAACATTTGTATGAATTTGAATAACACTATCATCCAAATTCCCCACATCCATGACATTTATAAAGATACGTGCGTGGGATTAAGATTTCTCAAAAGCTGTTGTACACGAGAACCTTGCATAAAAAGTTCTAAAAAAAGCGCGGATGACAAGGAGCTTGAATCTGCTATAAAAAAAATTTATTGTGACAGTTTGACTCCAATGACGTGTGACAGGATTGTTGGACAAGAGAAAGCAAAAGAATCATTGATCCAAGCCAATAAGCTTATAAGGATCAGACATTAAATCCCGATAGTTTGGTGTCTTTGAGAAGTTTATGAAGGCTTTGTTTCAGAAAGTCAGACAACTGAGGAGAGCTTTGGTGTTTCTGGATCAAATTGATGGGCTCCTTGGCACCAGAAACAATCAAACATGGACGTAAAGATTGGAAGTATCAACGAATTCTTAGTGGAACTAAAAGGAAACTTGTACCATGACGGCTGGTTTATACTAATTGGAGCCACCAACTGCACAGAGAAGATTGGCAAAGCTGTGAGGCGAAGATTTCAAAAAGTAATCGACTAACCATGCCTTCACTGTACATTTGCAGGTACACATGAAGTGACATTCAGCAAACATGCGAAGATGTTGAAATTCAGCCACCGCGTGAAACGTTAAGAGAAGGAAATACAGATTCTAATCGCCAGGAGGTCCTTCAAATGCTCGTAACTGCAGTTATGTTCCTTTCACAGGGCAAACTGTAATTCAAATCTAAGGTAATTTATATTATTCGGTTTCAGACGACGTTTCAGATGTCCTAAATGCTGTTCGAAAGCATGGCTGACGAAAACCGTCTCACAAAATGTGTTGCGAACTCGAAATAAATTTTACAGGGAAATGTCGAAAGATTTTTCTATACAAGTAAGAAAAAACTAAATCAAATAACATATATCTTCAGTTTTAAAGTTGTTTACATTTTTGATTGTCTAATTTTATAACTCTCTTGAAATCGATGCTGCACCCGTGAGACCCGGGTTTTTATTGCTCATTAGTTTCCTGAATCAGTTGATCTAACTCATGTGTGGCTGTGAGCCCGAGAAGATATTTGTTTTACATTCTACAAACTTAAGTTTTGCGTTTTACGGTACGTTTTTAAGATTTTCTAATGTTATAACTCTCTTGAAAAAGACGGTGCACCTATGAAACACGGATTTTTATTACTCGTGTTAGAGTTCTTATTACCCTGATAACTATGTGCGGCGTTCTATATAAAACCGACTGAATCGTGCCGTTTTAAAATCCCTACTCATCCGTGAGTTTTAATTGGAGCGACTTTTAACTATGCTTGCTTAAACCTTAAAAATCTAATGCACAAAATTACCAATTCATATTTTCAAAATATGTTTTCGCAAATTCGTTAAAAAAAGTCTAAAATCAGCCGTAACTCCGTCCCTAATAATAAATCGAAATATTGATTCCCAACTTTGTGTATTAGACTTTTAAGATTCTAACAAGCTCTTTTAACTCTTTCAAAGCAGTCCCTCCTCAGGACTGGAATTGATTGATTTCTTATTACGATGAAATGGGAAATGAATCAAATATTATAATTACTGGCCTTATTACTTAATAGCATATCTAATTGGTTTTTATAATTTTGTTTAAATAGTTATGATGACTATTAATTTTTAATTACCTACTGTAAAACTATCTGTATCTGTTACTCAGTTCACGCAACGATATATACCACTTTACAAACACCTACTGTATATTACGAGTATCAATATGTCGAATCACGATTGTCTGACTTCACATCAAGATGTAACTACTCCTGCTCGGAGATATTTCTTGATGAATAAATTATTATTATTATTATTATATTATTTAGGAGTCACTCCGATAAAACTCACGGAGGAGAAGGGATTTTAAAACGACACAAATAAGTCGGTTTTTAATAGAAGGTCGCCCTTAGTTATCAAGATTGATTGTCAGCCTTAATGTTCCCGAAAATTTTGGTAGGTGTCCGTAAATAAGTTTACAGAACCGCTTCATTTGAGTTTTAATTCGCAGTAATGAAAACAATACTGGATAATTTTCCAGTGTTAATATGGAAATACGGTAATCTTGCTCTGTATTTGGGTTAATTTACGATCGGAAACTAGAAGTCGGTTGGTCGGGTAATTTCTAGCAACAACTACTAGCAAGTATGCATTCACGTGACAGGGTGAGGGAGTGATATCTTCATATTAGGTTATGTCACGGCATCTGCAAGGCGCATGCGTTTACAGAAAGAAGGAGAGGTTCGATTGACATGACGGCTAACCAAGCTGCGATGAAAATTCAGTTTATTCCTTCGTCCTTGTCGTTTCCAGCCTCCAACATTTCTCAAAGAGTAAATACTCCGTCCATTCCCCATTTCCGTGCTTTTCAAAACGAGAACAACTCCTTCCAACTAAAGTTCAAAGAGGAAGATCTCGTACATGCAGACGCAGAAAGTGGGGCTACAAAGAAGGACATTTATATTTATTCTTCAGAACTGTGCGCAATAATCTAATTACGAATCTTTTAAACACTCGGGACGAATGAGGAGAAAAAATAAATCAATACAGAGCTCAATCAATCAATAAGCAGTCCATTTTATTTGATCCATAAATCATTATTCATCACTTGACGTTTGGGATTTGGATGAGAATGTGTTACGGGGTCATGCCTGTGGGAAGAGGGACATGGGAATTATCCCGTGAGAATAAG
>JAQGAD010003315.1:0-10592 GCA_034696625.1 Isotomurus palustris
AGTGAGACAATCGAAGTCTATTGAAACTATTGAAGACACATGCACAAACAGTACATTGGTTGTTACTTAATACACACGAGGGTATCATTTCCACACACAAGACTGCATCGACTCCAATTTATTATGAAGGAAATAAAAACTCCAACCCCCCACATATAGCGACGAGACGAAGACGCGACTAGTCGGACGAGATACAATATTTCCATGTCATAATAAACCAGTAGAGTCATTAGTCGTTCAACTGCCAAGTTTAATTTATTAATTTCCTTGGAACTTTTTCTTCTTCAAGGATGATACGAGACTTCTTTACTTACTTTGGATACGCACACACGTCTTAAGCTTTGAGGCATATGATACGAAATTGTTACACAAAATCACATTGAATGGTCCATTAACATTTCCTAAAAACAAATTGCAATTGACACCCTTCACTCTTCGTCTGCTATTTACTGCGTGATCATTTATCATTTATGTAGAGCTCCAGCATTTTTTGAATTCTCTCCTTCCTCTAAAGTGGTAAAATGCTTAGAAAACAGGAGGACATTTTTGGGGAAACCTTTCAAAATTCTGAAACTTGGATGGTGTTTGACGGGAGTGCATTAGTAGGAGCGAGTGATGCTTAAGTTTTGGTGAATAAGATGAGATTTAGTAGGAAATAGTGTAGAAAATGAAGGAGGGGAAGAAAGTCAACGGAACGAGATGCACTTGTTGACAAACATGTTGCACTCCCTTCTCCCTTCATTAACTACACATTATCATTAGCCCTTCATGAACTCATTTATTTGTATATTTACATGCACCTTCTTCCACTTTCCATTCCAACTAATCCTTCTGGAACTTGTTTTACTGCTTCTTTCTCTCAGAGGCAAATGTAGGAAACTGGAATTACAGCTCGCCTTGCTGGCTCAATGAGTGACGATGTAAATGATAATGAACAAATGTCCTCGTTCATCAGGACAAGACTACAAGCAGCACACACGTACAACGTAACCGAGAAGTTGCAGCGAATTCCCTCCCGTCTCGAACTTGTCACTGATGATTCCAAATATCGCTTAAGAAGTACAGTTACGTCAGCCTTTAAAGTCAACAAAACACCATTAACATTAACCACAAGAAGCAGCAACAATGACGGCATGATTTAGGTTAAACATCATCTCAGAAGATCACACAATTAAGATTGCCATGCACCAAGACAAATGTCGTCGTGTAGAGAAGGACACTGTCTCTCTATACCTTCTTCGTGTGTCTCCCGTCTCAAGTCGCGACATTTATAGTCTGTGAATTCACCTAGCTTTTATTATGAACCCTGTGTGGATTTGATTCATCTTTGAAATTGACGGTTAAAGCTATTTATTTTCAGACCCACTCAGACAACAAGCTTACTGAAGCGGAGTCAATCTGTGAAGTTTAAGTGAATTGGTCTAGAAAGAATGAGTAGCCAGGACAAGAAATGACTTGACTCGATTAATTGCATTCTTCGCTTTTGGTCCTTATGTGTACAGTTCCGTTAGTGAAGATGGAGTGACTAAAGGCCAGGAGACAGAGGAAAGACACGAAAAGGGTTGTTTGGTAAGTTCAGTGTTGGTGTTAATTCCTAGACACAAGAAACAAATGGTGTAAAGGATCCTTAGGAATTAAGTTGAAGGATTTCAGTTGGTATTGTTTCTGAAAATTGGAGATTTACTGTTTTGGCTCACATTTAATCCGAGATGGGAGCAGAGGAGGCAGGGGAGAATTAAGAGTGAGTAAGGCACAAGAATAACAAGCTCTGTGATCTTGTTCTTCGTGGACGTAATAATACAATATGTATGTATGTATGAACCACGACGAGCGACGGTGGAGAAGGAAGAAGACGACGAGCGAAGTAAGCCCAGACCACACCCATGGAGTCCGACACTCATTAGTCTTCTAGATTGAGACACTGATACTTCAGGGACACTTTAATGGCCAAACCTTGTTTTTCTCCCATATACTTTTCATCTGTCTCCTCTCTGTGTCCATACACGCTTACACATCCATTTACCACTTTGACATCCCCAACTAATCACAACGAAATCAAAAAATTCAACCTTGTCTTTCTTTCTCTCTTCCCCTTTTGTCTCACACTAACCAAGTCTCTCTATCATAATAATATGTTCCTAGCTACCATGAAATTCACTGATCACCTTCTTAACTTCTAACCTCACTTGTATCTGCAATGGATTTTTAATACCTGCAAACAATGTATCAGGATTTCAACATCTCAAATCCCACGTAATACGGAATTTAAAATTTCACGAAACGAATAAACTTAATTTGGATTACAAAATAATAGCGTATGAGTTTTGTTTTGCGATTTTACAATTTCTGTGACTGCTTCCTACAAGCTACAACAGTACAAAAGAGCAAACAAGCAAACATATAAATATGCACACAAGCAGTAGAATGGATTACATTTATAACAGAGTTAACTTCTGTGGAAAAGTTTCTCTATCAAATCTGTTGTCATAAATAATTGTTTCCGAGATCCTGGAAACCTCTCTCTACACGACAGGGAGTTCGGAAGAGAGGTTAAGTAACCTCAGCGTGTTGGATTGTTGGATACCCTGCGGACAGTGGCTTGCTCCGAAGTTGGTAACTGAATTAATGAGGTTCGCTCGTAATGAGCTCTCCTACTCCATCTCCTCTGCTTCTACATCTCCCAGTTCACAACCTACATCCACAAAACTAAAAGCAACTTAACCGTTGCCCTCAAGCATATCCCTTGACTTTCACCGCATCATCATCATCATCTCCATCCACTTAACAATACACATATTCTACAAATGTGATCTCGATACTTCTCTGCTTCAATAGAAATATTATTCTTCCTACTTTACGGTTTACTTTACTGAACTATTATGTATAAAGGATTATGTAATCACTCGCAACTCTTTGACTCTTTATTATTCCTATTCTTTCTCATCACTTAAAAAAAACTTCAACGCATGATTAAAATTAAGCATCAAACAACAGACGACAGAGAACGCGATGACAAGATGATATACACACTTGCTCGTTCATATTTTGTAATTTCATCTTTGTTTGATATTTTTATTGCGCGTAACAAATAACAATGGCTCTCTGCGAATCTGCAGAATCCAGAGCAGTCATTAGCAAACTACCATATAGGGACACAATTAGCAAAGTACTGAACTATCAACAGTCAAACTCCAAATTCCACCCAATGACGAATCATTGTGTAGCCAAATATGCTAAAAACAAATAAAAGCTTGCTTAGCATTTACTATTGTAACATACAATTCTTCTATATCTCCTCCCTCATATTCTTTAGTTGGTCTTCACAAGCGATTCTGTACTCCAATTTTTATCCTGAGGTTAAAACAATTCAAATGAATCCTCAAATTTACGATGGTACGAGTCACTAAATAATCGTAAACTGTCAGGGATCAACCGTAGCCTTGAATTTTGCCGATACAAGTTAAAGATTAAATAAAATTCATTATTTAGTGGTGTAGTACGCGCTTTACAACTCACAGAGGTTGTGAAGACAAGAGTTCTCTAGTAAACTTCCCATTCTCCTAGCATGTTCTTTTATGCTTCCTTACTCCCTACGATGATCCAAGTCTTTAGGCAATATTTTGCCCTGTCACTGTTGTCACTCGTTTGAATACTTTATATTGGAATGTGCAACTGTTTGTCGGTATGTACAAATTCACAGACCTTTGTTCCTTGCCACTGTGCACATCTTCGTATTTTATGACTTCAAAATTTCTGGACGGTTAGGCCTAAAGAAATTCAGGATTGGAGGAACAATAATTCTTTTGATTTTAATGTATAAATATTGTGTGAGTTTTTTAATGCTGTGGAAAATAAAGCCATGTTGCAGACAACAGAAGACGAGGATCCTAAACAACAATTCAGTTCAAAGCCAGATGAAGACAACGTACAACATATTCACTGAATTAGATGCGGATATTATGTTTTGATTGAAAGTGTATGCACCCCAATTTTCCTGTGCTATGAACTTCAAACACCCTAATGGAATAACTCGCTGATGCTAGGAAAGGGAAGCTCACGGAACGACCATAACTCATCTGTAGATGTAGTTGACAATAATTGCCATTTTATCAAATTTTGGGTGTAAAGAAGCTGGAAGGGAGGGCACCAGATTTGGTTTAATTCTGGTTAATATATTCACACCACAATTCAACAGAACCATCCGTCTATGAAATATTTCACAATCTATTTATCTAATTGCACTGTAAACAATTAGTTTTTTGGCGTCATGGGTTTGATTGCAGAGGAAACATTGCGTAATCGCACTACTACACACCTTTCATTAGTTCTTCGTGTAGATTGGGAGCAAAGAAGTATCGAAATCCCTCTTGAAGGAAGAGGGAGAAGTAATGAAACGATAATGATAGTGAATGGTTTGTTGGTGTTGGTCTTTCTTGGGGTTACTCAATGACACTTCACTCAAGTCAGACTCACTGTATTGTTTCATTTATCCGAATTGACTTTCCTAAAGCTTTTCACTCTCTCCTGACTGCTCATCCCTTGAGATTATTGTTTTCAGGGATTCCCTTTCATCATCATCCTTCCCCTCTCAAATATCTCAATAGGGTCTCCTCTCCAGAGAAACACACACACACACACACACACACACACACACATACGTAATAATGTTCTACTCTTGGAAGCAAAATCGCAACTCTGACTCTCCTTCACAAACAGAAATGTTTCGAAATAAAAACCAAAAAAATGTGTACCGTGGAAGATGGAACGAATGTTATTATTATTATTGAAAGAATTGATTATTGTGTATTTTATTCGACAGTTCGACACTCTACATTTGAAAAAGGCTGATGATGTAACACACACAGATAGAAAATCCGTTGATAAGGAGGTCTTTCGATTTCCCCTTCTCTTGGTTTATCCGTCTCTCTCTCTCTCTCTTGTCGAAGTTAGTTACAGATCTCCTGGCTTAGCCCCCATGGGGGGTACTTCGTGACTTCTTTCTTTTGTCTCTTCCATTAGCAATCCTGGCCACCACTGCTCTGTCATCTCCATTCACCCTATAAATCATATTATTTCGTTGCGTTCTAATCGTTCATCCTGACCAGAGGAACCACATCGCTCTCTCCATTGTCTTCCGTTAAATTTACGATCTCATCATGATCACTTTCTTCTTCCTGCCTTGTTTAATAACAACCAGTGGATGACAATAACTTGGATCTCACCAGTGCAGTGGTGTATTATGATCCTTACCCTTAAATACGACAAATTAAGTCGCATCCTTAAACTCTAAAAACTTAAACAAATCAATGCCAGAGTTTATTACGCTTTTACGAACACAATAAACTACACAAGAAATATTGGAGTCAAGAGCAGAGAGAGGAGAGTAACGATTCCGACAATAAGAGATACGGTTAACTTTTACAACTTCTGTAAAAGAGAATGACAAACATCCGCACGAAATCAACTCACCGCGAGTACCACATTTCATTCCTGTAATAAAACATACAATTTAATATAAAATCTAAACGGTGGTGGTAGTGGAATAAATAATCAATCTGTCTTTCTCACCCGGCTCTATAAAATACACATGTTGAAGCATAATTTCCATTTTAAAATGAAGTTTTTCTCTTTCTCTTTTGATAAAGTCTGTGTGTGTGTGTGTGTGTCAATTTAACATTTGCTCCCATTCATATAATATAAATAATACCCTCTCTTCGTTTCCATTTCCACACCCATTTCTCACTTTCTCCCCTTCCTCTCATTTACGCATAATATTAAAATTTATGCATTTATAAACTCTCTCTCGCTCCCCACTTCACACTTTGGATTTCCTAGGTGTAGACACAGTCCCGGTTTTGAGGCATCGCGAACACGAATTATTATACGCCTCAGTTTTTAATATGGTGACAACATTTGGACAATTTAAATACGAACTTCTCTCTCTCTCTCTCTCCCTGTTCGCTACGGTATGAAAAGTTTATCAGAAGAAATGTCAAGGGAGAAAGTGGAAGTAGCAGTGAAGTTGTTGTAATGGTTCACACTATCAGCATTAAGTAAGTTAAGGGATGTTGTTATTCCCATCCGAAAACACAATCCCTGCTCTCCAAACCGTGGAAAGAGATGTTGCACACCCATTACCCTGTATGGCATCAAATAAACTTTCAACTTCAAATGTTAAAGTCTCTCTCTCTCTCTCTCTGCCTGCTCCCTCAGCTTTCTCCTTTTTGCACCAGACTTTTTACGCCTTTTATACACAAAATGTTTCAAAGCTACATTTCTACACTGTGCTCTCTTCTATGAGTTGTGCTGCGTGCTCACTGAGTGTTGTGGCAAGAAAGATGTCATTATTGTTCAAATTGTAACATACAAGGAAGTAAACCTTGGGTGAGATGAACAGAAGTATTAGTACACTTAACCGTAGTAAATGATGATGGTATTAAAGTGAGAGAAAGAAATAAAAGAGGTAGCATATGGTTGGGTAGCTTTTAATACTCACTTCCTCTGCTTTTTAATAACTTCACTCTAAACTTACATTTGAACACAACTTTATTTTCGACACAACTTTCTCGTTTAGTTTAATGCCACACTACTTTCATTTTAAAACTCAAATGACATCTCGCCATCTCCGTTGAATGTAGTGTGAAGGGTGGATGTGGATATATATGAGTCAAATCTTGTTTTATATGTTTGTGTAGCAGTCTGTCTAATTAAATGTCTACATTACCATTTGTAATTCACGAACTTATTTCAATTTGATCAGACATGAGAATGAGTGAGAGAGAGTCTTTTTCGTAGATTAGAATGTCTCGTACAAAATCACGTATACACAACTTTACGACTTTTTTGTTTTCCCTTCATTAACTCTCGTTCATTAGCTAAAGTAGACGGGGAATTTGTGACACGATAAATAAAACATTTAATGTGTACGTACGTTTACTTTCTTTAGGGTGAAAGTTTGAAGTATCCTACAAAATGTTGGAGTTGTTTATTTCGTCGGAGAATACGTAAGTGTTGAGTGGATATTTTATATATTCATATTGCAATACAGACAGGTATGGTATGTGTTTGGAATTTTTAAAGTGAGGTTGAAATCATATTTTTGAAGTGAAAGTAAATAGAAATGTGTTTTATTTATTCATGTAACATTTCTAAGGAAGCTTTCAGAGGACTTATTTTTTTCTGTCTGGCTTGCAAATGGTCTCTATCATTGTGAGGGATCTAGTGGTCTCATGCTGAGCTAGATGGATGTGAGAATGTGGCAGAAATGTGGAGAGGAAAAATAAGAACAAATGCTTGAGAACATTTTATGTGAAAGTTGAGCACATTCTTTTCTCCTCTACACCTTTCTTCCTACACATGTTTTCCCCATGGAGGCGTAAATATTCCAGAACAAAATGGACATTGCTCCAAATTTTATTAGAACTACGGGCTCGTAAAAACTCGCTCTCTCTGTATATAACTATGTTTCCATCTAACATTCTCTGCTCCACTTCAAAACGACTTTCGTGGCTGTTTGAGATCATTGAATTGGAAAGCAAGATACTTGGAGACAACTTTTTCTACATTTTTTCTTTGTCCGTTTGTTCTTTACTTCACTTCCACTCGAGACTTACTCGTTCCTCACTTTACACTGCTGTACGATAAAAATGAAAGTGTAGGCAAGTAGGCATTAAAAATTCCAAGTAGCTTGTGGCGTGGCATGTCACAAAGCTTATACACGTACATGATTATTACTTTATATTCTTCTGCATAGAAAAGAATTTTATTTAACCTATTAAACTCAATCTTCTATACGGGTATTTTCCTTAGACATCGGATATTGATAGCAATTTATCAAAAAAAAGATTTGGTTGTTGATTTTGAACGCGAAAAATTGACCTTTCCGGCTTTTGAAGAGAACAAACAAACCTTACTCCCTACGAACTATGTGTGTGTAGTATATATATATATTATATATATTCGGTTTGAAAGCAAGTTTGCAACTCCGATAACCGAAAGTACAGATAATACACCGGTGATATGTTAACTTCCGAGAACGATTTATGTTACTTCCTCACTCCTGAAAAGATGCCAATCGTACAAGGCTAGAGAGAAAAACAGGCATAAAGTTTTTGTGTGTTTTTTTCTGGAGCAAAGAAAAATACCTCTGGTTAGTTGGAATGCGTTGTAGAAGTTGTATGAAAGACAGGGGCATGTAAATCATTACTCCAGCATAAGGAAAGGAATCACTGGGAGAAGTGTGAGAGACGAAAAGGGTTTCAGATGGAGTTAGCAAAGTAACTGTCAACCACCCTGTGACACTGTATTTCTCGTGTTGAATGTACGGGTGTCTTTTTCATTCACTCTTTCTTCTCTTTTTATCGAGAAACAAGCCCGAGAGACCCGAAAAGATCGTCTTTAGCTCGAGAATGTATCTCTAATCTTAAGTGAGTCGTAAGTAGACAAGGTGGTGTGGTAGTAGTTCGTCGTAGAGAAATCGGAATCCATTTTGTTCCTGGAAATGTTGAACGAGACTCTTCTTCTGCTTCTCCATAGACTCAACTTTATTTTCCTTGTATTCCCTTCAGGGAAAAAACTGTCAACTTGACTATTTGAATATCACTGACTGTGTGCGGATTCCCTTCGGGTTCTCCCCTTTTAATTATCCATACGTATAAATGTTTTCAATTTACTACTAAAATATTCTTCTCTCTCGTGAATTAGCCCTTTTCTCTCTCTCTCTCGCTCTTTATTTACACAGCAGAGCATCTCTATTCTCCCCCGTTCATCTTCACTAGTAATACTGTCATGCACTTTTTGCTTCTCTTTATTTACACGAAAGGAGCTAAGTACTACGACAAACACTTCAGAGATTCACTCTCTATTCTATTCCCACAACTAACTGTGATCCACGTTCTTATATTCTAGTGACACATTGCATTATGATCAGTTTCTCATACAATTGATAAGAGGTTTTCATGATGACAGGCCTCTATGAATCTATCTAACTTAATGTAATATCGTAGTCATTACATAAAAACGCATCCTCCTCGGCACAACTCTAAGCTTGTTATCACTTTGCACTCAGATTGAAATATCTAATAAATGTCAAACTTTGATGTGTACATTAAGAAGATGCTGTGTGTAATAGCACCTATTGTATTATTTTGTACTGGAGGAAGAAATGAAGTTTAATCGCAGAGAAACTGACACGAAGAGAGAAAGCCAATTCTTATTCTTTCGGCAGACTGCAGTATGTGTAGTTCAGTTTTGTTTCATGACTTAAATTAACTCGCGTTTCATTTCATTTTTGAACACGCAGCATCAACTTGTTCTCATTATTCGCATTCTCGTATATTTTTTAATGTTTAGTTGAATTGTAGACCTTCCGAAATATGATAATTACTATGAGGATGCACTCGGACACATGATGGGATTATCCCTCCAGCAGTGGCAACAGCTACTGAAGTTACCTTTCGTGACTGCTGCTGACTTACCTTGAATTATTTTTCTTACGTATGCAAAGTAAAATTAGTTTAGTATGCAACACCTGGACCTGAAATAACTCATGGAGAAATCCTTCGCACGTAATCTTTTCTGTCTGTATTTAATCCATATTAAAATTACTTCATTCATCTACGCAACTGTCGATTATTCGTGTCAAGCTGGATTATTTAGCATATTTTAAGATGCACAACAGCATGAAAATTGATCCCTTCTTCATATTAAAATATAAATATAAATATAAAGTGTGTTGTGTGTTTAAAGGCTGTCCTAGAAAACGCAAGTTACTTAGCAAGTGTGCTCAAGTCGTCTCACGAAGATCAACTTTTCTAAACTTGCACCTTTATAATAAGTTATTATGCTTTGAATACATTAGAAACTCGCAAATTACTTTATTAAGAAGAATTGTGAACTTCGAATGCAGCAACAAAAAAAGAATCAATAGCATATAATACAGTATAGTAAAATATGAGTGAGTGTTCGATTTATGAGCCTTTTCAATATGGATTTATGCTCTGATTAAGGTCTTTGATATGGTAAAACTGGTTTGATTACAGGCAGGATGCACCATTGTTAGCAATAATAATGATACAAGCGATGCATGAAGTGTTGATGAGAAGTCGGCATTAAATGAATCTCATTGTGTTAATGAGTTAAATTGATATAGCAAATTCATTTGAAGTTTTATTTGATCCTATCTTATTTAACTGTACGAGAAAAAGAATAAGCTCCTTGCTTATTCCTATGAATAAAACGTGTAACTCTGCTAACTAACAGACATCTCACTTCAAACGAACGAAACTGGCTTCACCCACTTTCATAATGCAGTTGTGTGTGGATTTCTAATCTCAACACATTAAAGCCAATTTACATTGGTAAGCTCGGTGGTGGTACAAATCTTTTATTGCACTCTATACTTCTAACGTGTGAATAGCACCGTATCTTTCTGTAATCAGTGTAGTGAAACCACAGGAGGCAGCCATTACGTCGATATATTTATTTGCATTGCTCACACAGAAATACACTTAATTGATTTCAATTTACACCATTTGTTGTAAAAATTAATTTAACCTAACCAAAAAATTGCATTGTTAAGTATGCATTGTGCA
>JAQGAD010003316.1:0-10590 GCA_034696625.1 Isotomurus palustris
GATAGAAGATCGTATTACAAGATCCATCAAAGGTTAAAAAGCCCATTGCAAAGACCTTCTAAATGCATTAAGAATCCATAAAAGCTGTAAAGCTGTGTCGTCCACAGGAGATCGAGAAATTAGCAGGACTAAGTGCTACTGTCAAACTCACTTAATGATGTTCTGGATAAGCAAAAACTAGCTTTGGATTTGATTAATGAGTCAATGAGGGTTTCCTTATATGCCTACGAAGGTGTATGCGAAAAGCTCTTTGAGTGTCTGTGTGTGCGTATATAAAGTAGAATATGTCTGGTGATTAATAGGGAAATGAATCATTATAAATTCTATCCAGGTTTGCTTACCTGTGGAGAAATGAGACTGGTTGAAGAAGCCAACGATGTGATACTTCCATAAGGGTCTCTGGGAGCTGAGCTCACAAGACTGTTGGAAGATCCGTAAAGTCCAGCAGGAGTAGTTGCACTGCTCTCCTCACTTGTTGTGCTGTCGAAGGAACTAACCCGGAAATGAGCTGCTGGAAGTGCCAGCGATCCTCCAACGCTTGAAGGAATTCCACTGGAGTCTTTCTTCGTCACGTCAGACTGATTGTTGTCCTCTCTTCCGTATGATGCGATTTCGGCTTTTTCAAACGCTCTGCGAATGTCATTAACGCTGACAGATCGTTTGGTTGAGCTCATGGAAGGTGTAGACTCTGTGGTAGAATTAGTTGTGGTATTAGTCGTGTTACTACGAGAGGAGGAAGTCGGAGGAGCTCCTCCGTCACTTCTCCTTTTATCCGCCCAATTCCTATCGTTCTCCATAACTTCCATGGATGACTTGGTAATGGAAGAAGATATTCTTGGGGCCATTCTTTCTCTGCTTTGTGAACTCTCATCTTGCATCAACTCGGAGCTGTTTGTCTTTGACAGACTTCTGGAAGATGAAGTTGTGTAGGATGGAAGTGGTGAGGTTATTTGGCTCCGTGAAGATCCTGCAGAGCTTTGGGGAGAAAGCGCAGGCTTCTCTGGAATCAAAGGCTTGGCAGTTGTGGGAGGTGAGGGTGGTACAACTGTTGTGGTCGTGGTTGTCTTCGTATCTGAAGATTTCTCAATCAATTGCCACTTCTCAGCAATTGACTTGAAGTCATTTCTTCCTCGAGGGATATTTGCACTTGTCACTCGCTTTGGACTTCCATCAGCATTTGTCTTTTCAATTATGCGTTCAATCTTCTTCTCAACGACTTCACTAGCGCTGGTCACAATTTTGGGAACGGATGTGGCAGGACTCAACACGTGTTGTTGCACGTTTGTGGGTGCAGACTCGTTTCGTCCTACTCCAAGCATGTTGACAGAAGTCATACTCTTAGAATACTTCTTTTCTAACATTGACCATCTGTCGGAATCTACTCCAGGCGCACCTCCACTACTTCCAGCCCCGTTGCTTCCTTCTCTACTCAAAGATTTGTGATTATTCTGTTGACTTCCAATAGACACGTTGCTGGAGAAATCGGATTCGTTTCCAGAACTGCTTCGATTTCTAGCACGTCTATCCATACCGTTGGAAGTGTCAACAGCATCTGTAGACAACTTCCTCTTGGACTCAATAGGTCTCTCGATGACTGTGGCTTCTGAATCTCTTCGTGAGAAATATCTGGATGACAATTCAGACCGACCTCGGTCATTCAGAGCATCACAAACTTCATTTATGTAGGCCATCTTCATCTCCATGTCGTAAATCGCTTGGAGAGGTGACTCAGTTAAAGTGTCGAATTGCATGTGGACTGCACTTTGTTGTTGAGAAGGCTCTGCGAGTTCCTCGTCGTCTTCTTCCGTGTCTGCTTTAGAGTCCCGTCTTTGACTTAAGTTGATCCTTCCAGCAACAATCATCCTCCGGGGAGAGCTGGTCTTGTTATTCACCTCCAATTCTGAACAGGAGGATTCAGTGTCTTCAGTTTCCGCATCAGCGTAGCTGGCTTCTTCATCGTCACTTCGACGGTTCTTTCCATTGCTGCTACTCAAGCTGCTGTCATCTCCTCCTCCGTTGTCACGTCCTAACTCTCCACCTCCACTACTGAACTTTGCGCTCTTCAAGACATTCTTGCGATTTATTGCTTCAATGCTCTGAGGCTTGAGGATTCTCCAGCTCTCATCCATATTTCCGGAAGAGTCTTCACCACTTCCTTCCTGCTTGTCTTCTCCTTCTCGGCTGCTGGTTCTGTCTGGATCGGGAGTAGCGGCGGTGGAATCTCCAGGAGTTGGAGAGTTTGGTGGAGAAAGCCCATGAGAAATGGAAGACCGACTGGAACTCACTGCGGAGTCGTTATCACTGTCCTCAAGCTTTCCATTGTTGTTTGAATTGTCTTTTGGAAATTCCCGTCCCTTTTGTTGGACTGGAGTCTCAGCTTTCCCTCCAGTTTGGTTGACTTGGACTTCCAAAAGTGAAGTGGATTTCTCCATCAGAACCTTTTGATCTTCACTTTGCTGAATCTGAACAGTGTTGATAGTGTGGATCCTCTTGTCTGGAGACGGAGATGATGAGAACTCGAAACTTGAATCCGAACGAGGAGAAGTAAGACTTTCAAGACTCTTTGGTTCTGGAGTTACATTAGTACTAATAGCACCACCACCACCGCTGCCCTTCGTGAACTTGTTCGTCATTGCATTATTGGAAGTTGGAGTAGCTGAGGTATTTCCTCCTTTTGTGTTTCCACTACTCAACGAAGTTTGATAAGCAGAGAGACCCCGCCGCTTAAAAGCTGGGGAATACTTGGGCAAGACATTTTGGAACTTGTTCCAATCTCCATTGTTCTCTGAATCATTGGCTCCCTTTTCTGAACTGCTGTGTTTGGCACTTAAAGTATTGCTTCTGTTGTTGTACAAGTTGTTCAACGCACTGGGAGAAGATTCGATTGATGCAAAGCGATCCAAAGACTCAGTTCTGGATAAGGATTTCCTTCCATTCAAACTGCTCGCTCCACTTGGAGGAGGTTTGTTACTCACTGGAGAAATTAAAGGGGCATCTTTGCTGATAATCGTGGGCAAATCTACAACAGATGCTGAAGCAGTTGGTCCAGGCTTATCTTGGAGTTCTTCTCCAGGTACATCTGGGATTACAAGGCCCCTCAGCTTCGTCATGCATTTTCTCCGTTGTTCCATCAAACTGGAAACAGGTCTCGAGGGATTGTTGGTGTTGGTAGTGTTGTTGTTGTTGTATCTCAAGGATGCGTATCCTCCTGAAGAACTATTATTGGAGTGGGAATCAGGACTTCCATTGTTACTGTACTGGGAGGAGGAGGAGTGGTAACTTGCACCATTTGTGTAATTATTCTGAAGTGAACCACCCACATCAATCATACTTTGCGACCGTTCATACAGAGAAGAACTTGTGGGAGTTTTGTTGTAACTTGAGGCAGAAGGGGGAGGGTGAGGAGCCTTCCTCATTCCTCCAGTTCCGTTGCTGAGGGTTGCGTAGAACGGAGTGGGTTTGAAGTCTGAAGCTGAGGCTGCGTGGGCACTTTGGAGGAGAAGGGACGAAGGATTCAAATCAACTGAGCCCTTGCGACCGTACGATGACCCACCCCCAACGCTACTGCCCCCCAAAAGGTTCTCTGAGCTTTTGCTCAAAGACCCATTAGACTCGAGTCCGTTGTTGTAGGCAATGTTGACCGTACTCTTGGAGAGACTAGAAGAAGAGACGTGGTTGCTGATGGGCTTTGGAAGAACTACTACTGTGTCCGCAGAGTCTTCACTGCTTGAGCTTCGACTTGAGAACATGGCAATCTTGTCCTTGACACTTTTCTTGCTTGGCTCTTCTGCTTTGCTCGTTCCAGTGGATGGCGAGTAAGGTAAACTTGTGGATCCATTCATTGAAGACATGTTGTTCAGCATCTTCGAAGGTGAGGCGTTATTAGTGTTTGTGGTAGAAGTTACATTCTCAAAGAGTTTCTTTCTGTCGTCAAAACTGGGGCGACGTGCGGCCATGTTCTTTGCTGGGGGGATGGGGGGCACTGAAGCTGGAAGAGGGGGTGGGGCTGCACTACTGTTGGAAGATCCCTTGGCCAACGAAGGGTAGGCGGGGATGTCGTCCTTGGGGGGTTCGGTTGTGGGAAGTGGAGGAGGACTTCCCAGCTCCTCTGAGGATGAAACTGAGCCTGTGGAGGACTTGAGGGTCAATTCACTCCTGAACAGTTTCTTCTTGTCGAGTAAAGAGCTGCTGCTGCTGCTGCTGTTGGGGTTGCGTTCATCAGACCAATAGTTATTTGGGAACTCGTCACCGTCCGGTGGTAGTCTGGAAAATGTGGGTGGAACAAACTGGTGGTGATGGCGAAGGTATTCAGTTGAACTCTCCATGCTGTCCAAAGCTGCTGCACCAGACGTCACCGTACCAGAGTCGTTCGGATTTAAAGATCCTGCAATAAAAAAGATTAAGAGATTGATTAAGTCACAGTCTTTTACATGTCAGGAATACATATTATGTTGTTGGACGGATGGTGTTTGTATGAAGTGCATATTGTGGCATTTGAGAATGCTGGATTCGTAAAAACAACCATTGAGGTTACAAAGCAGATAAAGAATTTTTATGCCATAAAAATTAGCAATTAAGCTTGCGTGATTTATTGCAAGGATCAGTCTCGAATCCATTCAGGATTAGATGAGATATCAAGGCAAATAAAAATTCGAATTGATAACCCTTTCACCACGTCGAACAGACTGGAGAGTCATTAAAAGTCACGTAAACGCTTATCAGGCATTCTATGCATGCGTGGAGACTAAAGCGCAAATTACCAAATATGTACTTCTCACGATGGAGTAACCGACCAGACTGGACTTGCCGTCTACACGATCCAACTTAATTTATTTTTGCATGTTTGCAGATTTGCAATTACAAGAAGAATGACTGCATATAAAGTGCATTTAATAAAAGATAATTTAATAACAAAGCCGTGTGTTAAATGTATAACGCTTGGAGAACAACAAGGAACTCATCATCACTGTTTAAGTCTTGGTCAGACGTTCGTGAAGAAGTAGTTACGGGTTTACGCTTATCGCTTTCATTTCCCTTTTAGTGTGCCATGCTGTGCAGCTTCTCTCTCTGTCATTTACTACAGAATAATAAGTATTTTTCCTCGTCTCTTTGAGTGAGGCAGTAGGCTGTCTGTGATGTGGTTAAAAAGTAAAAACGCTCGTAAAATGTTTTGTGTGATGCCTTCCATTCGAAACCTAACCTGGGTCATCCTAAATTCCTAATAGGCTTAGTGGTAAAAGCAATAATGATTACAACTTAAATGTCTCAGCCTACCAAATCTCTGACGGCCTCATTTGGTCAACCAAATCCATTAGACCATTATAATACATATTATTATTACACATTAACAAATGTGAATCTCTCGCATGGTCTATTTGATACAGACAAACGGATCTGCCTACGATGTGAGAGACTGTATAGTGTCTGCCTACCTACAAACAAATTCAGTTTTGTGTTATCTTTTATTACGTGCTTTACAAAAAACACAGAAGTCACTCCGGAATTGCATCAAACTCTTATGGTTAGTTGTAATCAAAATAAAAATGAAAGTTAACTCGATCTCATCATCACTCGTCAGAATACGAGCAAGCGTCACTGTCTGCTCCGTCTGAACAACCGACTTTATTGTTGGTTTCAACAATTATCCAATTGATTTTTCTCATTGCATTTAGGCATGAATTAACAAAAAAGTTGTGAATTGTTGAAGGCAAGAGTGAACAACTGAGGTAATGTATAAATGTACAATACCAATAGATGTTCTGTGAATTCACGTAAGTTTGTAACACTGTGCTGCACAGTTTCGTCTACTGCTTGCTTGAGTTTGATCTGGTAGAGTAAAGAAGGTGTTTCGAAATGCGAAATAAGAACCCTACATGATAGCTGATAGCTTCTCTATTAAAAATGATTGAACCACGAAGAAGTAGCAGAAGTAAATCTGGTGAGGGAGAGAGACACACAATAAGAGTACTTTTGTTTGTCATAAAAATGGTGTAAAGAGGGAATGTGTATACACATGTACGTAATCCTAAAGGATTTAGGTCAAACTCGTAATAATAAAAGACTTTAAAATCAAGTTGTTCTATTATTTCTCTTCTACATTTTAATCTACATTTGCACGTTCACAACAAAATTGTAAACATGAATGTGTTCTCATCATTTACACGTACAGTTAGTCATCTGCACCTTAAATCTAATAGAAAATATGTAGCAGTTTCATTATTGTCAGAATTTATGTTGTATGATGACTTTTTACTGCATGATTCCCCGTACACGCAGCAGTATTGTTCATGTCAAAATAATATTTTTTTGTAAACGGGAATATAACTAAAATATGAAAAAGGGAAATTTTTTCTCGTAAACTTTTTGGCACAGAGTTCCACGAGGCTTTGCAGATGTACAGGACTTCATTCTTCTACGATTTATATTACGACATTTTAGTAGGGTACTTAATTATGGACAAAGAGTTTCGAATTTTGTTATTTCATATTTGCGAACAACAACAAGAGACAGTTCGTTAATCCTTCTGTGTTTATTTGCTCTCGGAATAACTGTCAATTGTGTATATAGAATGAATAGAACTTTAATATACACTTCGCTGCAAGGGATGCGGATAGAGGAATGAACATTAAAGTCATGATCGTTATTATTTGGGAATGAAGGAATGCTGATGTAAACACGTAATAATAAAACATCTTTGTTGAGAATAGATGAACAAAAAGATGGCAAAATATTTGTGTGTAGCAACTCACGTTTTAAGATCTGAAGAATCAACTTGGGTGACTGCAGCATTTTAAGTATGAAATACGCGTGAAGTTATTCTATACTGCTTACAGCTATTTTATAATTGGTTTCTCATAAGATTTCTTAGATTACTTAAATTACTTATTCTTCTATTCAATTATTATTATTGGCACAAAACTAGGAGCTCGAAATTCTTCAAACACTGTTGACTTAGTTGTATGTAAATTTTTTTACAATGTAATGTACGCACATTTTTTTATTACTCACTCACTTCTTAACACAATGCCAATGGCAATTAAATATTTCACGCATATCGACAGCTTTCTACAATTAATAATACTGAGAGTAAGAGATAGTGTATAATACACACACACTCCTTCGCACCATTCACGCTAGTTAATAAATCCAGGATGAAATAAACAACTCTCCAAACTAATTTACCGTATTGTCTCTTGAAATCCGGTCTGGTTGAAACTATGAATGAAATTAACACTTTATTTGTTCTATTTAGTCACTTTAATGGGGAGCCAGTTGTGGGTTTGGTTCTTCCACTTCCCTATAAGCATTTTTATGTTCCCCGTAAAATCTAACTTTATTATTAAGCTAACAAAGTTTTGTGTGTACTACTTAATGTAGTACCTACTGAACTCAATGGTAGACAAGAATCACGTATAAATAAACAAATACTTAAGATCATTTCTTAAGTTACAATGAATGTGCTGTGTGGTTGTTATCCTTGTAATTTAAACTGAACGACTAACTTCTGTAAAACAAAAGAATTAACAGAAAGTTCTCATACCACACATGTAAAGGAAGGAAATCATTCTACCGGAAAAAGTTTTATACATAATATGCAGACTTCTACTTGGTAACAAGAGATTATACTATACTTATGTAAACCGTTCTGTCCGCATATGAACCTGACACATTACTATTATCATTTCAATGAGGAGTTGGAATGTTGGAAATAATGCGACTCACCACAGCCACAGTGTGAAACCTGTGCTAACTAGTAGGGAAATAAATCCGTTTTAAAAGATGCTAAATAAATAACACAAAAATATACGCAGAGAAGGATTAAGGGATTATTATAGTAGGAATATTTTGTGTGTTATTTTGGAATGGATCTGCTCAAAAATTTGTATTCCTAATAACTCCTCAGAAATAGGAAGTTTTGCATCACGCGTATGTCAGTCAAGATCACAGTTAAAACAATAGGAATATATCACTGGCAGAAAGATAACGAGCGTGCATGATGCATCATTCCTTAATAGTAAACTACATTCGTAGTATTCTGTAGTGTGTGTGTATGTGGATGATAAATCTCAATAAGTGGTTTACTACATGGATGCTTCGGAAGTATAATTGAAAGAATGAATGAGTGATTGTTGTACTGTTTGATTGTACTGTTATTTTTTCAGTTCAGTTGTATTCCCATGAATATCTCATTTTAAGGAGCGATTTAACCAACAAATAACTATTTTCCGCGTAGATTGCTTCAGCGAGCAGTTGTACAACTGCTGAACGCTGAACTCCTCGTTCACCTTTGATGTGATTACGTAGGGTGTAGGGTAACTTAATAGTAGGGACTTTAATCAGATTAGATGACTTGTGGCTTGACTTGCTCTATCCCATCGTGAAATTAGGTCTGGATGGAATGCCCCTGTTTTTGTAACATATTGCACACATTATAAAATCCTCAGTGCAAAACTTGACTTAGTTGGCAAGCTGCTGTGGGTGAGATTTTACCGTTGAACAGAGATTTGCTCTTGTTGCACTTGTGGTATTTCATGATTTTTATATGTCCCAATATTTAATGCATGGAGGAAGTTTATTTTTGGTATTGCACACACCATGTCTGTTCGCAAGTTAATTGTTATTAGTTGAGTCCAAAGTTGTATCGAAATTCTAGACGACTCAACTTTCACATCAGTATGCACGAGACGTAGAAGTAATTATAAGTCTTCATAGATTACTCCTTCACTGATCTGATTTTGTCAGAGATATATATGGGCATAAGTATGAAGTATGTATTAATGTGTGCAATATTTTTATGTTGCAAATATGTGGGCACCCATTTTTATCCAAGTTTACCCTGAAACCATTCACGAATTCACTTCGTTTATCAGGTTTACTAGGATTGCTCAATCACAGGGGAGCTTTATTATTCGTCGTTCTCCTCGTGTTCAGTTGAGACCATTATGATAATTTTGAAGAAAGTTTGACTCTTAACTATTAGGTGTATGACATGACAAAGCAACGAAATGGTCTCTTAATAGTGTGTGTGTTAGTGTGTGTGTCCCACACATGGTAAGCTGTGAACTAGAACAACACATCTCACGCAAGGTGAGACCACATTCAGTTCATGTCACTTATCTACAATTTTTAGATGTTTGAGGTATAACGAAAAAGACAACTAAATTTCCTGTTGCTCACTGTGTCATGCGGACTTGCTGATTCAACACTTGGCTCGACTAGGACTCGCGTAGTCGTAAACTGAAATTAAATTACTCATGACTGCGAGAGTGAAAGAGACTCTCATGCAAAAATTAAGAATTCTGTAAAAAAGGCAAATTCAATCTTCATCCTAATTTGAACCATAAACTTTAAGCTTCTTATAAATGTGCTAAGGCATGCATGGCCCAACTCTCAACTCTATCCGCTTTGAAATAAAGCATTGAAATTAAATTATCATCTCTGACGCAGTGAACCACATAAAGGTTTGATTGAATCTGAATAAATCCATCCTTATTATTCTCAGAAACAGCCCAAGGACTGTTTGTTAGTACAAAACCGTTTAATTTCAATATTATTTTGCTACACACACATTGTTCTCCGACAGAGTATACTGTGTAATGAATAAAAGCTGTGTAGAGAATCAAGAGTCCTACGAAGATCGCGCAGTGTGTGATCATCAATCCAATGCTGAGTTATGGCTTATAGAATGCGCGGCTGTATGCCGTTTTACCACACAACAACCAAGTTTGGCTTAGTTGTGTGTAGTTGTATTAGCATGAACACTAGAGATTTAATAGATTCAAATGGATTGTATAATAATTTTTATTTTAAGAAAGTCCTCACTCTCAATCGAAGCATGTGGGCTGACTCATTCATTTTGCCGTGTCACGATTGACTCCGAGGTTTTGAACTACTTTTTCTTAATTATTTATGAAAGCTCATGCATCCCTTCCCTGCAGTCAAGTTAGCGATAAAAAACATCCCATCATCAACAAACGGGTAGGAGTTCAATTAACTACAGAGCAGGTATGCGTCTACTGTTGACTCTTGAATTCTATTCTCTCCTGCATTCCAATACACACGCCAATTTTCTAAGCGTTTAGAGGCGCTATTTAAAACAACTTTGACTTGAAAACATATTTACATGCATAATACTCTAGGAATAAATTCACTTTATTAGCCTAGGAAGTCTTGAATTCTTCAGCTGCAGTGGAAATGCACAGAGCATCTTTCGTTAAGTTCTTTTGCACATTTTCGTGTCGTTTATCTCCTGAGCATTGAAGCATATTGAATGAAGAAGCCAGTTATATTTAATATGAATACATTTTGGGACTTTGTGGCAATTGTGGCTCACAGCAAGCAACCTGTTGATGGCTGATTCTCTTACTGCTTAGATTGGTACTTAAAAGATGTGCATTGAAAGATCATGTCTTTCCGGTTTGCTTTTATTAGCAAAATAAATCTTTTAGCAGATTGTAAAAAGAATTGAAAACGAATTCAGATGGTCTTTTACGTATCTTATGTATACTACGCAACATCTTCACATCTTTAGAGAATGCACATTCAACTTCTCTGATCCGGAAGTCAATCGCTCAAACAAAGTTAAAGGAT